>JAILXH010096111.1:21644-32930 GCA_023558415.1 Piaractus mesopotamicus | reverse complement strand
AGTGAACTCACCTCTTTCTGTACATCCTAACAAGCTTTAGCAGCATTAAATCACGTCTGCTCCTCTCAACTAAAGCGCGGTTACAGCGCCCAGTCATATTTTTGTATTAGTGCATTTCCAAGCAATGAAAGTGAAAGAAAGAAGTGGGTTCATGCGAGTTACAGCCCTGATTTAAACGAAAGTTAATTGAGGATGATGTGATTCATTGGAAACCAGGAGAGTGCTATCTTTCCAGGCTAGCTGTTTTTAGCAGCTGGCTAACTTGAAGCAGCGCTCTGTCACTCGCACAGTGTGGCGAATTGATGATACTGCAGATCAAACAAGACACAAAAGCACCACTTTCAGTTTAAACGGACCTAAAAGGAGGACTCCGTTTGTCTGGTGTTCCATACATTGCGGTTTACCCCTTAAACTACTACGATAGAATAGAGAAATCCAGATGTCGCTAGCTGGTGTCTGAATACTGTGATGCGCTCTGATATGGATGTGGTAGGAGTGATTGCAGTAACTCGGTGTGATCTATCACTGACCTACCAAGCCTAACGTTTGCTGTTCGTACTAAGTTGACATTGTTGAGAAACTAAACCGCTTACCGCTGTTGTTGGCCACTTGTTTAGCATTTGTAATGAGAAAGCCGAGCACTCGTTACCAGACTGCTAAAAATAATCTTTTCTTTCTTAAATTATTACAAACTATTAGAAAAACTGCGGCCGTGCTTTTCCAGCTGGTAAAAACAGCTCACCAGAAACTTTGTCCCCCTCTCCCATGAAAGATTTGTGAAATGTTCCACTGTTTGGTGAGTGTTTGCTGTGTTCCGACCATAAAGGATAGTTTAAAACAGCAATTAACCACCGAGGAGCAAATATCAGCCTTCAAACTTGAAAGAATTTGATTTGACATTTATCGCGATATGTATCGATATCAAACGATATGAATTTTGTTTATCGTGATAACATTTTTGGCCATATCGCCCAGCTCTAATATGAGCTTAGCTCTACCTTCCACAAGACAGCTGCTGTGTGGCTGCATGACTTCCCCAACCCTGCAATACACAAGCAACCCACGGTCTCAACCACTCCACTTTCCTTTAGCATTACCCCACGCCTGATGTTTACCTTCGGTGATGCTCTGACTGGCTCTACCTCAGCTTTCAAAATTATTAAATCACTGTGTTTGCTAAACAAAACCATTATTATTTTGTTGCTTTAAAGGTAACCGTATGCCTCAGTGTTTTTGTAAGTTTGTAGAATCATTTACTATCTCAATGCAGTTAACTTCAGGTCACAATTTCATATTATTTACCCACTGTAACCTTAACCTAACAGCAAACAATGCAAGCAAGTGACCATGGCAAAACCAAAATGCTCCCATTATAACCTAAGGCTGTCTACTTGAGATGTCCAGTGTAGACATCCTAAAGGCTTTGCGACGCAAACTGATAATACATTTGGACACTTATTTACTGTTAAAATAAAGTGTCAAGGAATAGGGCACTGCCAAAACACGGTCACCACAGCTATCTAAAATGTTATTACTAGGCAATTACATAGTATTTTTTGGGGAAAAAAACAACCTATCTCTTCTATTTCACTTGTTCAGAATCTAAACGCTGTAACTGAAAACAAAAAGTGGCTTCAGTTACGAAATCACAGAAGAGGTTAAAGTTCAGGAAAACCATGGATACTGTTAAAACTCAGAGCTTGCTGGTTACTTATCTTACTTTGTCTTCTTCATCAAAGTCTGCATTTAACCTGTCAGCTTCATCGGATATTCATTTTTATCAGATATAACTTTTATTAGTGTTATAACATTACTAATAAAAAAAAAATAATAATGTTAAACAATTTAAAAACCTTTTATAAAGGTTGTCTAAATATAAAGTGCTACCACAATGTTGTACATAGCTATGCATATAGACCTCATAGGAAGACATAAACTTAACTGCTCATTAACTTTTCACTAGGACCATATTAGTTCCTATGAATTTGCAGCCATGTGGTGTTGAAGTTTATTTATACCAAAAACTATACAACATTTTCAATCAATGTCACAGAATTTAACTATTAAGAACAGTATAATGAAACTGTATTGAATGGTAGTGAAGTCAAGGGTAACAGTATAATGGAACTGTATTCAGTCAAAGGTAAATTACAGTGTGATAGTGCTTCACACGGTTAGGTCAGAAACTCTGCCTGTATGGCTCCATTCATCCACAGTCTTCTTTGAAGCTGACTCACTTTACCCAGTTAAAAGGCCTGATCTGCAAAGGCAACATGATCATAGACAGAACGCGTTAAATGTTATTATTATAGAAGCCCATCGAGGGTTCCAGAATTTCTCACTATTTGAGTTCAGCTCTCTTCCTGTATCCACATCCACTGCCCTCCAACACAATACACACACATACACACTATTCCTCTTCTCATGACAGCAGTGTTGGGCTGTTGCGGCTTTGGAGCACACTAGGAGTGTGAATTTGTAATGTGTTTGTGCTGGATGGCTTTAGTGCTGTTAGAAATATCTATAAATACATGTGGCTCTTAGGACCGGAGTCCCTATAAACCCCACTGGCCCAAACACACTACACACATGAAACCGGAGCCACGGCAACACACCTCACCAGAGCTTTTATCCACACCAACGCTCGGAAGTCCAGCAGGAATGTCCCGGCATCCTGCAGTGATAAAATAATCTCCACATCCTGCAGAGAACACACAGCGAGTGGGTCTGTGTATGTATGTGCATGTACAACTGAGAGAGAGTGAACACGGCCCTGTGTTTCTCACTCACAACACCTATGTACCGCAGTAAAAGCTGCTGCTAGTGTGACATCTCTCTCAGCCTGTGAATTCTCCTTACCAAGACCAAATGAACTATGCCCTATGCCCAAAATACCTTTAAACTGATATGCCACAAATAAGGGCAGATAATGTAACATACAAACAGCACAAAACAAGTCTCTCACCTCCTATGAAGTGAGTCGCAGTCTAAGGACTCTTTTCCACGGCAGGGCTGAATGATTCTGAGCATGGAGGGTAACCATTCCAGTGACTTCTGCATTGGACACAGTTCAACACGGGACACTCAAAAACTGGCACAGTTAGCTAACTGTAGTCGGGGCTACAGAACTGTTTGGTGGGATGATGTAACAATGTAGCTGTGCGCTGAACGGTTCTACGTTTATATAGATATTGTATCCTGCGGCGTTATTTCAAAACCAAAAACAATCAAATAAGTTCAGTTCGCTCACACGGACGCCAAATAAATGAAAGCAGTGCACGATTTTAAATCCACCATTCAATAAACATCAAAGCTTCAATCTAACACCAATTTTTAAACAGCACTGCTAACCAAGAGAGAGTAGCTGGTGAGCGTTAGGTTAGCTAGCATGCTGCCAGCTCTGCTCACCACAGAACAGGTTCGATTCTGATTGCCAAAAGCTTTACTGACACAAATTTAGATGACAGTGACTCAAATCTGAGGAAGCAAAGTCGAGTGGCTAATGTTAGAGGAACAGAAAGCTGAAATTAAACCTCTTCTCTGGTGCCTGGAGCTGGAGCCTCCTAGGTAAGCTAATGCTATCTAGGTCATCTCTCTCAGCTAATTTAGCTTAGCTAAAGAGATTCAAACAGCCCAAGCACTGTAGTCATAAGCACTGGATTACAACCAGTACGGCTCTGAGAACCATTTGGCACAACAGTGGAAAAGAAGCCATTGGTTAGTTAGCCCAGTCCTCACAGTTGCTAAAAAAAAAAAGCCTAAGTATGTAATAAGCCCAGGATTTTAATTTGTTTAATTGAGTTGGAAATAATTGTTAAGTTGAAGGGGGCAAAGAGGGTGGAAGGAAAAGCCATTCTCTTTGAGTTAGCTGTTAGCCTTTAGCCCTAGCATGAAGACCAGTCTGCTTTGGGTGCTCACCACCGATGGCATTGCCTGTAGTAAAACAACATTTATCACCAGTTTTGCTGGGCTCAGAGAAACCGCGGTGTGCTCTTGTCAGGTTTAGAAAACAATACTGACATCTGTCTATATACTATTCTGTTCGGTACTGTGGTAAGTAGTATGCTAACAGTGTAGCCTAGCGGACACACAGCAGACACTTAGGTTGGCAGTACACTTCAAACAACAAAAGAACTAAATAAAATCTAACTACTGCTGAACACTGCTAGAGGCACACTCTGTACAGACCATGGCGCTGTTTTGGTCAAAAAGTTTGTTTAATTTGAAGTGTACAGCCCACTTTACAAATTCTGTTCCTTATAACAGTGTTCTGTATAGTGCAACTGATTTTCTATGGAATAGTGAAAGCATCTCGCTTAGCACTAAGACAGATGCTTTAGAGAACATATTAGTCCTCAAAAACTTCACAGTACTATTGGTACAAGGAGGTCTGGTAACCCGAAAACTTTAAATTAACTAAAAATAAAGGTATCTAGCTTGTTGCCAAGGCATTTGCTAGGTGTCATTTAGGCACTGCAGTCGGCAAAAAAGGCAAAAGAGAATGGGCAGCAGGGATATTCAGGGAATGGTGTGACAAGCTTTCCTCTTGTTCTGAGGTCAACTAGCAGCCTGGTACAGCCTACACCACGTGTCAAGCTCCAAACCTCGTGGGCCAAAAAACAAAAGCAGGTTCAGCATGCTGCCTCATTAAACACTCCTGATTTAGCTCATCAGCTAATAAGTAAGGCCTTCATTAACTGAATTCAGAGCATTAGATGAGGGTGAATGCTAATATCCACAGCACTTCAGCCTGGAAGGTTGACATGCCTGGCCAACAACATCAGAAAAGTCATGGTTATTGGTAAAACTGGGATTTTGCTAGAATGGAATTTGTCATGTATTTAGCAAGTGCACTTTTCTTTCTGTTTTGAAATTAGCAATAACTCAGGCACCCTTAATTGGTCTCCTTAATTTTTCTGTACTGGAACTAAACTATAAACTTTAGTCTGTTTCTTCAGAGGTATGCTAGATTTATGATTAATGGTAAACATGATCTAAAAGGTATGGCTCATGCTGTCATTGCATTATAATCACACTTGAAAATCTTTTCCTAACACACATGACACTTTGTTGAGATTGGCTACAAAAAAAAGACTGATATCCTTCATGTCAGAAGGCTGCTCCATAACAGTGTTTCTGTGAAAACTGGTGGCATTGCACCATCTGAAATCCAAGTCTGTTCTAGTTGTGATAAGACAATTCTTTACCTATAACAGGCCAACAAAGCTAGAGCACGATTTGTAGTTTGGACCCAACAGTTTGCTAACAGTATGGATCATAGCATCACTGTGGTAAATACAGTACTTCTAAGGGAAATTAACCAGCTTCAGCATATTATCTACGGCCCCTCAGCTCTTCGGAAAAGAATATTTGTACCCAGATCTTTTAAAATTATACATTTCAGTTTTTTTCCGGCTTTCCATTAAAGTTTTTATGATGTCTTCTCTGCGGTTGTTAAACAGGTCTGAGTAAGCGAGAGGCAGCCAAGGTCCGCTGTGCCCTCAGGACTCAATCGTTTTACTCCCTCATTCCTCCTTTTATTTCATCTTCCTTCATTCCCCTCCATGTGTCGAAACTGCCATTAGCGCTGCAGAAGAGGCAGGTGTTGGGTTGAGAAAGGGCGAGAGAGAGGTCCGAGAAATGCCAGGTCTGTCTGAGCCAAATATGACCCATCAACACCTCCACCATCTGGCGCTGCAGGAAACTAGAACCCGCACAGAAACAAAATGGAATAATGTCTCTAGTATCAAGCTAGGAGTCAGAGGTCACCAGGGTGTAAAAGTCTGCAAGTGTTGTGAAGCTCACAAAACAGAAAACTGCCCATAAAGTCTTCTATTTTGTCTCAGCTTCGGTTAGTTTAATTTTAATTAGTTGCAATTAGCAGTTAATATGCTGAGAGGCAGTATGTAGTGAACAAACATGCAAAGACAATGTCACAGTTGTAGCTACCTTAGTTTACTAACAAGCAGGAATGACTGGCTTCTGCTTCTGTTGTGTGATAGTGTGGGAGCATTTCTTTACTTGACACAATTAATACAGTACATTAGTTTGGAAGTAACAGTACTTTGTGAAGGTAAACATAGAAATTTTAGGAAATAATTTTTATTTTAAGTTTATCATAAAGTTTCTGCAACTATGGAATATTTAATGCCTAAAATTCTGTTACTGTTATTTTTATTTTATAACATTTTTTAATGAAACCTGACATACTACATTGTAACAGAAAAAAACAATTAATGTCACAGTAAGTGACATAAAATGCTATCTGGGGATCCTGCGCAATCCGAAAACCCTGACCATGTTGCTGAGACTGTTTAAACATGATGAGAGCAGAGGGAAGAGTGTTTTTTTAACCACATTGTCTTCAAAACAGAAAACAGCTTTTTGGGCCAGCTCTTGTCAATAAGCAAGGGAGTGGCCATGTTTTATAATCTATACATTTTTTAAGTCACTCTAAACATCACTTTGTACCTGCGTACGTGCTAAAAGGGTATTGCATAAATTGCTGATTTAGCTTGATGTGCAGTTAGGTTATGGTGTTCTCTTTAGGTGCACTGCTGACTCACTAAGCTTCATAAACAATGTTTAAAGAGTCTCAGTTATTCAAAATGCTTTGCTATTTACGAATATTTTAATTATCGAGTTTATAGAATTTTATTAAATATTTGCTGCAGCTCTAATGTTTGTTAACACAGAACAAAATATTGTACAACTAACTGGTTCGCATTCGTTTCACTGGTTTGTCTGGTTAAATCTCCTGCAGCGTTTTACTGCAGATTTATTCCCCTATTCAGTTGCTCGTGAACATTTTATTCACAGAATCAACAGTGTTACATTAAGAGTGTGTAAATGATAAGCTTGTAATAATAAAACTGGCCAATTTAACTGTTACCATCAAAAACCATTAAGTCATTTTCCATATAATGTAATGTAAGAATAAGACTTACTTTACACTGTGAAATTTTAACTCAACTACAGTTAACTGAAACCTACAGCAAGCTAAATTTCACAAAAGATGCACAGATTTTTTCTGAAACGGTGTTGCAACAATTGCAACCTGCTCAACTTGGTAAAACAAGTTTCATGAAACAGCCAATCATGTGAACATATCAAGCAACATACCAAACTGTTTCACTTCACAGACACATTATGGATGAAAAAAAAAAACCCCAAAAACTATAAACTAGAACATAAAGGAGAATTTTTGTATAGCTAGAATGATAAGACATACTAAAATAAAAAAGCCAGTAATTTTGCTACCTAGTGGGATGATAAATGTGTTGCATGCAAACCCGCAACCATTTACATTAATGTTTCACTATGTTAAGCCACCCTAAGACTGCATCAGAGCAAAGTAATGGAACCTCTTTTGCTAAACTAGATGTCAATACATGTAATGTGTTGTTGGAAAATTGCCTTAACGGTACATTATTTTTGGAACTTTAGAAAGTCACTGCTTGTTCACCTACTTTTGGCCAGCAGTGTAGAATTCAGTCATTTCACTCCTCCCCTCCCTTCTCCTCTACTTTTTGTTCCTCGTCCTCTCCTCTCATCTTCTTTTTTCTTATCCTCTCCTCTTTTCTCCTTCTCATCCTCTCCCTTTTCCTCCTCATCTTTCTCTTCTCCTCTCCTCCCTTCCCCTTTCCTCTGCTTTTTTGTCCTCTCCTTTTATTCTTCTTCTCTCCACTTTTCTCCTTCTCATCCTCTCACTTTTCCTCCTTATCTATTCTATTCTTTTCTCTTCTCCTCTTCTCCCTTCCCATTTCCTGTTTGTCCTGTCCTCTCCTTTTTCTTTTCCTCTCCTTTTTTCTTCTTCTCATCTTCTCACTTTTCCTCCTCATCTTTTCTCTTCCACTCTCCTCTTTTTTCTTCTCCTTCCTTCCCCTTTTCTCTGCTTTTTTGCCTGTCCTCTGCTTTCAAGCTGTCACTCCTGTTTTTCCTGCCCTCTCTCTCTTTACCTCTCCTCTACTCTTTACCACTCTCCTCAGTGCGGTCTATTGGTCTATGTTCCTGCTCTCTAGTGAAGCTTTCAGTAACTCTTTCTCTCTCTTTGGTTCCCTCATAAAATAAGCTCAGTAAAGGGTGAGTATGTGTGGATTTTGTGTGTGCAGTGGACCATGGCAAGCCCTGCACCAGCCAAGCGCTTAATCACTAGGGTGTGCCCAAAATACAGAATCTCTCTCTCTTTCTCTCTCTCTCTCTCTCTCTCACCCTCTCTTTATGGCTTTCTCTCCTATAACTCTCCTTTGCCATCATTCTATTTTTTCCTTGTTTAAAAAATAACAGTAAAAATACACCTACTTTAACTAAGTTTTGGTTTCATTGTTATAAATAAAGCCAATAGTCTAATGTATTGTCCATCTAAAAGCAGTGGCATGCCATGGTTTTGCCAACTGGGGGGCGGTGCAGTTACTGCAGTAATACAGTGGCCTGGTCTCATACTGGACTCTACTGCCTTGCACTGTTCACATTGAGCCAGTGAGGCAAAGTTCCACTCTTCCACTGCACCCCAGCTGCTTTTTTGTCCTCTACAAGTTTCTCAGTTCTGAAAGTACACACAAAAGCTACTTGAGCACTAATTATTCTCCCTTGTGAATAACTTTCGACCTGCTAAACTTAAGTGAGTGTGAGTTACAAGCCAAGTCCCTGAGGTGCATACTATGAAAACACATGAAAAAACAGCTAGACAGTACATTTTATCAGCATCAGACACATCCCTAAAGATAAACAGCACAAGACTAACTTAATAGCATCACAACCGGCCTGTTCAAAAACTCAACCAGCGCAGCTTTCAACAAAATAACATAACATATTCAAAATCTCCAAAAGGAAAATAATGTAAGTCAGCAAAATAGCAAAATGACATGCCAATATATAAAGACCTTCAGCCACAGAGCTGAAAAATGATAACAACCAGAAAATTTAAAATACATACAGCAGTAATAAACTTACCAGACTGTTAACAAGAAAATACTACAGTGTACAGACTTTAAAATTATGGTTCTTCAGATTAATGAAAAATGTGCTGTATATGGTTCTATATAGAACCTTTTTGAAAACGGTTCTATGTAGTACAGCAGAACTATAAACTGGTCTTTGTCCCATTTAAACATGAACTATTTCCGCCTAACATTTAATTTATCAACCTGAGATCTTCTAAATGGATTTAAAATGAGCGCCTCAGCAGTATTAGCAGGCTACGTTTGGACAGAAGGTCAATCGATGTAAAGCAACGTGTTCATTTTTCCTAGCAACGGCCACACAACTGGTCAAGATCCCACCACAGCTTCTAGCTGTTATAGCTAAATATGATTCACAAACACAAAACTTAACAGAAATGCTAAGAAGAGCAATTTTGTTCAACAAAAATCAAACCACCTTGGGAGCCACAACATATTATGCCCATTTTACCATCTTGGCTGTAAATATGTCTCAGTACTTGCTAATAGGATCAAAGATTTAACCAAAACGCAGACTTACTTTGCTCTGCTTTAAGCTTTAGCTCAGCTGTAGCCGCTTCTCTTGAATCTCAGTCAGGAAATTCGCAGCTTCTTCTTTGAATTTTCCTGTTTCACCTTAAATGGTGCCTGAGGCGTCAGAATGTAACTGCTGCGCCATTTAAGGTGGACTGGGACAATTTGAACGAGAGGCTGACTTCAGCTTCGCGACTTTTTAGTGCTTGACAGTTTCTCTTTGCAGATTAAAGGTATCAGGAAACCAGCTGACTGCTTAAAATGTAAAAAAAAAAAAAAAAAAAAAAGTAAAATCGTCTCCAAATCATCGATGTTCGTCTTAAATATTTCTCTTTGCCGTTTCGTTAGCTACTAGCTAGGCGAGACTGTTATCTGCGTTCATGTGTGACCACCAGTCTGCGCACCAACCTTCAGGGTTAAATGTTAGTGAATTAGCAGTTATGCATTAACTCCAGGGTTTAAAACCATTTATTGTGAAAACTGTGTTAGAATTTTGTGTTATAACGATCAGCAAAGCTTTATTTTACTGCAAAAGAGGATTATAAATCTAGTTCTGCATGCGGAGCCGCATGTTGCCAACCCCCTGCCCTAGATCAATCCAAAATGTATTTAATAGAAAAACAGTCCCCCAGCGCCGCTGCACATAACGTTTAAAACGAATGAGCACAAAATAAAGTGTTGTCTCGTAAAAGGCATGTAGTAATATGTATAGGAAGCCAGTGTTATCTGTACAATGGAGGTATGTTAGTGAGCAAACATTAACCGCAAAGTCTGAGGAAAATACTTTGTTAGCTTGCTTACTACCTAGCCTACCCACCTGTTTCAGCAGCTGCGCCTGGCATAGTATCGTCCACAGCGTCTCCTTTCAGCACGAGGATTTAACGTTACTCCCGCGTCTCATTTCACTGATGTTACTTCAACTAGTTCATTACTGCTAAATTGTTATGAATGTTTGGTTGTTTTTTTTCTCCATTTCGGTGCGTCGTCTTCCGCCTCGGAGCGCATTAAGCTGGAAAGTCTAAAGGCGAACGGTTAAAGCTTAGATTTAAATTTCGAAGTGGCTCGCGCTCTATCATTGGCGGTAAAATGTAACGAATCTTCACAGGCTTACTAATAAACAGCCTAACAGAGAGCGTAAAACTTTGTGAATCCAACTTTATTTGAGTAATAGATTGGAAATGGCCTGTTTAATTTGTTTTATTAGTATTATTGTTTTATCAATTTGAATGTACTTTAGTATTTAGTATATCTATTGTCCTCCAAGAAGGCTGCAAGCCTGACAGTGTGTTGTACTCAGTTATCAATCACGAAACAAAGCTGAGTGTGAGCTCTAAAAACATCCAACAAAATCAATCAGAAAGAGAAAGAATACAGGGTCTCATTCACCAACTGTTCTTAAGAAGAATTTTTTCCCCTTACGCAGTTTTTACATTCACTAATGTTTTCTTATTTGGGATTTGCTCTTAGGTAAGGACAGACTCTACACAAACCGGCTAAACGATGCCTGCATAGATTACACACAGTGTGCACTTCATCTGAACAGTATTATTTGCTAAACTCAAATAGTATTCAAATCTGTCAGTGTAAACACACTAACACATGCACCAATGTTTCTGGGAATCTTTTGTGAACACATCATTCTGATTTCAACTATTTCTAAATAAATAATTACAAATCTGTGATTAGAATGCTCCGATTACATTAAAAAAATCTCTGAGTTTGTATGTTTTGCCTGTGTGTGTGTGGTGTGTATGTGTGTGTGTGTGTGCATGTGTGTCCAGGCATTTAGACCCCCAGTACACTTGCACCAAAT
>JAILXH010096081.1:0-11105 GCA_023558415.1 Piaractus mesopotamicus | reverse complement strand
TATATAAAATACAAGCAATCCCTTGGAAACCTTGTTATAGTGGTATGCAAAAGTTTAGGTGCCCCTGGTCAAATGACAAGTTTTGTTGATTTTCTGCATGAAAATAAGCTAGCACGTCCTCTACAGGGAACACATTTCTGCACATTTTACTGTGGCTTGTGCAAAAGTTATAGCACATTAAATATTTTATATTTTCTTTTTTTCCTCAATATGTTAAACTCGGCAAAAATTTGAAATTGTGCACAATTGTAAAATGTGCAGAAAATCACTACATTTAAGTTTGTTCGCTGTGGAGGATGTGTTAACTTATTAACTCAAACAGGTGTTTAAACTTTTGCATATGGCTGTATATAAGTTAATCCATTCCTCAAGCCAAGCAAACTAGCATTAGAACAAATCACCCTGTTACATCTAGTCTTCCGTCTTTATCTGATTAAAAAAACAAGATCATGCTGTTTTGTGGAAATAACTCTCTGCTGACGGTTAAACATGAGAGTAGTTTAATCTAGATGGCTTTGAAATCACTGGATTAGGTAAAGGTGGTTCGTTTTTGATTGCTACTGAAGCTTTAGAGTTCCTGGGATTCTCCTGTAAAATGCAATGAGTGAGGACAGTCTAAGCATGAGCCCAGTGGCGCAACTGTCTTACTTCAGTTAGACGAGGATCATTTGTTTTATTCACCAACGATGGATGACCCTTTGAAAACTGGAAACCCAGAAGGATCTTTTCACATTCTTGATCAAAGACTGGATCAGGCAGGCATAGTTGAAATCAGCAGGCAGTAAGAATTGGCTGTGGCTCAATGTGAGATGTTACATTATCTCAGTATTGTCGCATGCTTCATACAAGGTAATTCAAATTTATTTAATTCAAATTTGAATTGAAAAGTCAAGATGTTTGCATTTTCAGGCTTTGGAAACCCCACACTTTAAATATTTTAGTACCTTGCTCCATCAGCCCTGATTCAAGTTATCAAATCATTATCCCTCTATAAGCTGTCAGGGAAGCTGAGCAGAGGAAACACGAAATGTTTATGGCATGAAGTTCACACCCCAGGGAGAACCAGTGGTTTAAGATTATAATTCTAAGTGTCTGTCTCCCCCTGCTGTTTCAGATGGGATACAGCAAACTGATTAGAAAATATAATCACTTGAAAAGCTCCAGTTTTTTAAATGCATGGTATTACTGGATCCATGAGCAATCATTAGCAGCCAAAGATCATTTGTTTTCTCCATAGACCACTCTCTGCACACCTCCTAAACTTTCATTGCAAAACACCTCACCTAATGCTCTGTCTGTAAGCACAATATAAGTACAAAACTGAATGAACGAACGAATGAATGAATGAATGAATGAATGAATGAATGAATGAATAACCAAAAAAATTGACATTTCTGTATCTTGCTGCACATGTTTCCATAATTTGTACATGCAGCAGGAATTTCAGGTCTGCCTAACCCATCTACTTGAAGCATAGCCATGCAAACCACAATGCAGGCATTGGTGGTATGGTATGTAGTGTTAATTCATTAGGTAATTCAAACACTATAGAACAGCTCTAAAAATCTATGAACAAAGGGCCGCACAAAGTACAAAATGCCCACAAGTTGTTTAGTTCGGGGCTGTAAAGTCGTATGTAAAGTCAGCAACAATTTGAGATTCAATCCAATGACATGCACTCATGAGCTCCTGCTGGCATGGCTTTCCTCTCCCAGTGATGCTCAAAAAGGCTACATGAGTGCTAATAGTGCGCCCTTGCTGGTAATGTGAATTATCATAGAGAGAAAATTAATTATCTGAACATGAACACAAAAGCTCATAAAACGAACACTAAAAAAAACTTTTACATGTTGATTCATTTTTTTTTCTTCTGTTGAAATGACAAATTGTTCCATTCATATTAAAACTTTGTAGAAGTATTATTATGTAGTTTTTTCAGTGCTACAATATTTTAATTTATGATGCACTTGCAACTTTTCTAACACCATTGCTACCTGCTTAAAAAGTTTATGTACAGCCCTGCTTAATTCATTTTGAACTAGAAACAGCTTAACACATGCTAAAGTAAACACAATACAATGTGCAAACTCGAAGCTTATAAGACATATAATATCTTCTTTACTTGCCGTGTTGCAGTTTTACGGTTACAGAACACTACCAGCTCCTTCTACAGAGCTGTCCCCTTTCACGCATTCTCACTACATATGTGCTTATCGGTCGCCAGCTGTAGTCTTTGTGGTGTATTTGAGAGCAAATTTTCACAGAGGACAAGAGGTGACAGTTGTTGGAAGGCGATCATCAGTCAGCCTTAGTCGGTGCTAGTTCTTCTTTATTGTCCGGGCCCTAACACCTCTTATTCTAGTTTCTAACTAGTTAACCACTAACATTTTCATTTGAACTTGGCCTAATAGAGCCTGTACATCACTCACTCTGCACACTACATTCTCATGAGGCCCCCTGGTGGCTCAGGGACCCTCAGCGACTCCATACACTGCTTAACTGCTAGAAACAGCCCTGCATTCAAGGCATCATGAAATCACTGAACTAGAAGATAAGAACATTCCATCCACTTTATGAAATGGAGAAAAAGAACGTTGAGCTTTAGTTGTTCACTGACCCCCCTACTGACCAGCTGTGTGCACATGCACTGCAATATCGATTCTTTCATCTGGCCAAAATGCAGCCTTTCGTGGCTAGGATCGCTGATCTGAGGTAGTGGACGGAGCTGCTGTGGCCACCACTGGAAGCTTTACTGTTCTTACAAGTATGGTGATTGGCAGCAGATGACCAGAGTGGATGCCGGAGGGCAAACTGTTAACAAAGGTACACATACACAAGCTTCTAATAAACACTATATATCATGAACAAATTAACAGTTACTTACAGATAAAATAGCTGAATTATTCAAGCTAAACAGCAAATTCAATGTAGCCAAAGTAGCTAACATTAGTAGCTAAACTCAATGTCATTAAGATAATGTTAATGTTGTTTAGCTACAGTTATTTTTAAGTTAGCGCTACTTTTCATATTATCAAGTCAGAGATGAGTCAGAAGCGCAGAAATAAATCATTACACTATTTCTACATTTCTATTTCTACAGCTAGCAAATGATCAGGGCTGTTTCTAGATAGGTTTAACTATATATGATATTAATGACACCCTCCTGTTCTTCTTCATCTAGATGTCTTATAGTTCTAGATCTCATTTAGTTCTCTTATAGACATTCAGTATATTTACCTCAATTGCTAATTCACCAAATTTAATTCTCAGTCTCTTTGGTAACCTGTGACAGACTTCTAACAGTAGTCATTGGTATTAATTGGTTGATCCTAATGCTTCTGTTTAACGCAGGAGTGTCAAATTGGGTTTATTCTGGGCTGCAGCTCAGCCGGGATTAGCATTCTCCCTTTTTTAAGAGTCCAGTTTATGAAGGCTTTGCTAATTAGCTGATGAGTTGAATCAGGTATGTTTAATTAGGTACAACCTTAACCTGCAGAGCTGTGGCCCAGAAGGACCCCAGTTTGACACCTCTGCTTTAATGCTTACAACCCATCCACCTCTTGTCTTTATTCAGAATTCTCATATCTCTGATTTTTACTTTAACCTTGCTATCTGGTGTCATCCAGAGGAAGAGGGGCTCCTCCTTTGAGTCTTTATCTCAAGGTTTCTTCCTCCTTTTCTCAAGGAGCTTTTCCTGTTACTGTTGCCGTTGGCTTGCTCATTAGAGGCGTGGACAAAGATTTCTGTGTTTTGTGGGGGTGTCCGTTGTAAAAGTGTTATCCAAATCATCTTCAGTGTAACTGAATTTAATTGAAATTAGGACACTACCCTGCTGTTATATAATTAGATACTAACTACTGCTATAGGTTTCTTATGTATCTTAATTAACATTCTACAACCTGTATTTATTCAAAACTTTAAAAATGAAACTGTATTGACTGAGAACATATGATATATCCCAACTGTTTAAATGTACAGCCTGTGCAGACCATCTTTTAAACCTTCTGGAAGGTGCATCAAGCGCACTGACAGAGCCACTCTTGAGGTAACTACTCGTGAAATCCAAATCACATGAAACTGCTTTTTTACAGGACACAATGTCTCGCATCTGTCTCCGTTGAAGGAAATAACTGTTGAAAATGGGCAGCTTGTACTCAGCTCTCAAAACTGTGGACTGGTCATCATGGATGAGGTAAGCCAGGCAATAATGTGCACTTTGGTGATTTTTAGTTTCAGTGGTTTTCATCATGCTGAATCTTTTGATTGTGCTGTTTCAGTGTCTCAGGCTTTTCCTGGAAAAACTGTTGCGGAAGCGCAGTGGTGAATTGCAGAGCTCATATCGGACTCTGCAGTTCTCCTTCAGGCGCTCACAGGTATGTACTGATGCCTACATTCAGAATTCACCCATTAGATAGTACCAAATATTCTAACTGCAGGGACTAATTTCTAAATGTGTGAGGTACTACCTGTCACTGATTTGTGGGGATGTGTCTCAGTCTTGGTGGATACTCAACTTCTTTTTAACTACTGCTTAGGTATCATTCTGCACTTTTAACTACCATTATTTTTAGTAAACTAATATAATGATCATAATTTCTCCCCTTTGATATGCAAAGGTGCATAGGGTCACCTATGCTATGGTAGGACCTCTGTGTTTTGTTCACAGGGTACTCATTAAAGGGGAACTCCACTGATTTTTCAAAAGTTCTGCATAACTAAATGGTTAAAATGTAAACGAAATGATTCAGAGTGGCCTGGTGTGAAATGCTCCGTTCTAGAGAAACGTACCGAGTCAGAATTGTTCACAGTGGTGGTAATAGGAACCAGACGTCTACCTCCAAAGCTCTCTCACAGAAAGTTATTCCATGATATGGTTATGAATATGTTAGTTTTGTGATAAAGTTCTGTCTTGAAACGTATTTAAATTAATTTATTTTAATCTATTCATGGTGGAGAGATACCTGAAGCTTGTTCCAAGGCAAAACAGTCCCCCAAAAAAACTCCTTTTTACTACTATTTTACCAACATCAACGTTACATATAAAAACTCAGAAGACACATGTAGGTTCACTAGTGGTTTTGTTGATGTGGTTGTGGTTTAGGACATTGATTTAATAGTATGTGTAATAGGTTATGTTTTATCCTCACATTTAACATCAATAGTTTGAATAACAGTTAAAACAGTATTATACCTCCCTGGTGATTACATATTGTCAGTGCTGTTGTTTGCTGGCTTTGTTGCATTAGATGAAATGATGGTTTACTTAATGGATACAGACTGGTGTACATTTTGTTTGTGCAATCCGGTGCCGTTTCTTTGTCTCTATGAATGTGTTTGCAGTGATATTTTTCTCTTTGTCATTACTTCTGTACATCTCAAATATTTTGGCTGAAAACGTGTATCTGTATTAATGTTTTATTTTTAAATAAACAGCATTGATGACACGATTTGTTTTACGTGAGACACTGTAAAGTGTACAAAACTAGAAACTACACTCTTAAAAAAGTGGTTCTACAAGAGTTCTTTAGTAAAGACAAAGGTTCTATATAGAACCATATACAGCACATTCTCCGTCAATCTGAAGGAGTGCTCATGGTTCTATACAGGACCATTGTCTTTACTAAAGAAGAACCATCTTTTTTAAGAGTGTACCATTGCAGAATGTTGATGGATGATGTTTCAATTGCATTCTATGTAATACCACTAAGTTCACTTATTAAAAAAAAAAAAAAAGAAGCCTACATTAATTTTTATTTTCCCTGTATCAGCATGAGACAGTCTGGCCTTTAGCCTGTGAGAATGCTCATTACAGTTTGTGTCCAGCAGATGGTGCTGTTACTCTTAATTAATGAATCTGAAATTTTACATTTTTTGTTTTAAAAAGTGAATGAAAATACAAATTGCAATAAACACTAAACACATAACTGTATGGCTCTTAATTGTATGCATAATTGTATGTTGCATTTCCAGAGCTGCTGTTATGTCCATGTAAAATAAACTATATGCTTTCTTTGATTTTACCTGATATGTAGCCCTTGGTCCCACTTAATATATTCTGTTTTAAAATATTAAAATAGGTTTGAAAATAGCATAATATAAAATTAAATTAATGCCTCTAATTAATGATTTCATCTCACTGTCATGTTGTTGACAAAAGACACACACACACACACACACATACACACACATCATCTAAATCGCTTATCCTTCTGGGTCACGGTGGGGTGCTGGAGCGTATCCCAGCTGTCATTGAGCGGAAGGCAGGATACACCCTGGACAAGTCGCCAGTCCATCGCAGGGCAGACAGACAGACATACACATTCACACACACACACACACAGCTAGGGGCAATTCAGCATGTCCAGTCTAGACTGTGGGAGGAAACCGGAGTACCCGGAGGAAACCCACGCAGACACGGGGAGAACATGCAAACCTCCACACAGAAATGACCCTGGTCGCCCAGCTGGGTGACAAAAGACAGTTAAATATAAACATTTGAAATTTTATTTTTGTTCATTACTTAAATAGTTATTGTGTTTATTATTGCTGTTATTAGTACTATTGCAACAATAGTAACAATAATAATTTAAACAAATAATGCAATAGCATTTAACATTTAATTAATAAAATATACATGTGCGTGTGTGAATATACATATGTGTGGATATGCATATTTATCCTTCTCAAAACTGCACTGCTCTCTGCAAAATAGTTTAAATAACTTTTCTTATATATCTCAGTATAAATGCATAGATCATAGATGCCATCGTTTTTCAGAAAATTTGTAGAGAGGAGACTTTCCACTCATTAACGTCTTCCCGGTTTGTCAGACGCTAGAGGGCGCTCCCGAGCAAGTCCAAAGTGAGTTAATACGGAGCATTTGAGTAAAATATAAGCTTGTAAATACCATGTGGAATTTCATGCATTCCTTTCCTGAGCACAGAACAATATAAAGCTTAACACCGCTGTTATGTTTTTGAGCGTTCCTGAACTCCGTTTATAGGACTTTATAATGGCACCTCACGCGTTCATGACAGGCAAGCAACCTGCTCCACTCAGTCAATTAGCTGATCAGCTCGCCAACCAATCAGAACTCAGTGGCAGTAATGCTAACCAATCAGCACTCAGTGGCAGTAATGCTAACCAATCAGCACTCAGAGGCAGAAACGCTAGCGTCCTGTGCCCAAAACCCGTATGCTGTAGAAAAAGGACACCTACAGGTAGGTTTTCCATCGCTTTTTCGGTGAAATACATCCTTTTACTTTCGAAAATTAAATAAAGATTTTGGACAAATGGTGAGAAACTATTTTAACTTTTCGTTTTTAGCCGTTTAGCTCCATTCATCCTTATACACTGAGGACTCGTTTGCGTCGCCCTCTGGCGTTTTGCACACGGAGAAATAGGAAATGCCGGACTCCCCTGAAACCGGCTCTGGTCGTTTTTAGTAACGCAACACAGGAAGTATTGGATAATACACCATAACGAAACGCTCAACGTGTGTATTAAGTTCTCTTCTGTTAATAAATCAAGAAGAATATGAGAGCAGAGCTGAAAATTGCACAAAGCTAAAGAAATAAGATGCGCTCAGCTGTTTGCCCAGATAATTCGTAGAGTGGTTTTCCCGCCAAAAAGTGACACGCCATTCTGCAAATGTCCTTATTTCAAAATAAAAGTCGTGGTGGTACACCGCTTTAGCAGCTTTAACAGCTATTCTGAGAAAATATTCATTATTTACATTAAGTACGTAACATTTATAAAACAATGATCTCGCTCTCTCTCTCTTTTTCTGTATATCTATATTCGTCAACAAGCTCAAGTAATCACATTAAAGTTAAGTATATAAAATATATATCTAATGAAAGCAAGCTTGATAAAAAATTATTCTTAGTATATGCCATTTTTATTTACTACTAAAAACACTTAAAATTTAACTTGGGGCATAATTTTGTATGACATTCAGGTATATTTAGCTTGTGTACACGAAAGCTTACGTTTGTGATACTGAAGCTTTTTTTTTTTAATACTAATTTCTTAGTGCCACATCGGGTTTGTTTCTGAAAATTTGGTAGACATAAAAAAATAGAAATCCTACCTGGGAGCCACCACTTACTCCAATCATTTTATTTGTATGCAAGAATGAAATTGAATGAATACTTGAAATTGAATGATTATAAAATAATAATTAACGCCTTACAGAGATGACAAAATCTATAAACAACAGCTTTCTAAATAAATAATAAAATAGAAGCGTGTTACAGTGGCATGCACATTATCTCTACTTTCTTTATTTTTAAACAACGTACTCAGTGCTATCTTTATAAAAAAAAAATTGCCAATGACATCACTGGCCAAATTAGTAATATTACGCACACTTACAGGGTCGATATGGCTTGTACTGCTTATAACACGAAACGGCCTGTTGCTGCATTCTGAATGGTGTGCTTAACTTGTCTGAAGTACAGACTGAGTTATATTTGAATTAAGCATTAAGCATAAATGCCTTAGGAAGTAGTTTCAACCTCTGAATGTGAATGGCTGATATGACAATATGAAGAGTGCCAGAGACTTTTATTTAGACAAGGTTTTGCCCACAATTCAAAGTGACAGTAACCCGTATTGTCTGTTATTGAGACGAGAGTTACACTGGACGCTGATCAGAAGACGAAAACAACACAATAAATAAGGTAATTTTCTTTATTTAAACAAGGCGATCTTTCAGTGCAAACAAAGCCAAGTCCCCGGCACACCATTATAACACGACAGTTGTGCAGCTAGGCTAACTAGCTAGCATAATAATAATCGTGAAACCACCACAGAGTTGGCTGAGTTAAGTTGTCCTGGTCGAGGCTGCGTTTCAGTTCAGCAAAGTTACTAGAGCAGCTGTTCAGTTCTGCCTCACAGGTTTGTGTTCTTCCCCTCTAAACACGCTTGATTCGACGTATAAAGAGCAGATCAGCTGCTAATGGCATCATCAGGTACCGAGAAAGCAGAAAGCTGGGATCCGAGCCACAGGATGGGCCTTAAGCGCTCGAGTTGGGAAATACTGTAACATTGACTTAACCAGTCCGACTTTTGTACTGGAGACTGAAGTCAACTTCTTATTCTTCAGCTTATTTGGCGAATATTCCAGTTCCACCTTAAATGGTGCAACTGGTACATTCTGGCGCCTGAGGCTGCACCGAGGCTCTAACTGCTTCACCATTTAAGGTGGAACGGGAAAACTCGGGAAAAAAAGCTGACTTTAGCTTCGTCTTTTGTACGAAGTTAACGTAGTTCTGGCGTTGAGGTAACGTTAACAGCGGTGTGTCAGAGAAGCTTCGGGGAGGCAGCCCACTGTGGTTTGGATTGACGTAGCAGCTGGTTACTAATCCTAGTGTCATGACCCCCCGCTAACACAGTATCCTTTTCAAGCAAGCTAGCTAACTAGTTAGTGTCTTTAACGGGAGCCTGCTAAGCTGCTAATGCTAACTGTTTGGTACTGTAAGGTAGCGTTACGTTGCTAGCAGCATTGTGGAAAATGGCAAACTAAAAGCAAAGTTGTCATATCTTACACAAAGGCTTCACTAACCTAGATGTGTTAGGACTTAGATGTACAGTGAGGTAATAACTAGAGAAAAAGTCAGCTAAACTAACCTGAGTAGCAAGAGGCTACATTTAATTAGCTTGCTAGCATTCTGGCTGAATCTCAAATTGCTCCCTACTCCCTACATAGTGCATAGCGTAAGTCATGAAATAGGGCGCTAAATGTTAGACAGGGCGTATTGTAGCTTATGGCTGAATAAATATGGTCTTCTGTTAGACATAAAATGCACTACGTGGGTGTAAAAGCCATTATTTCATGACCGACATAGTGCTCTATATAGGGTTTAGGGAGCCATTTGAGATTGAGCCTGTGTGCTGAAGGTGGCAATAGCTAGCTAGCACAGACAACTCGTGAAAATAATTGAAGCTACCTGAATAGTGAGTCCGATTTTTTTTTTTTTTTTTAAATAAGCGGGATAAAATAATCCTATTCCTCGTAACAGAAAATGGGTCTAAAAGATTATATCGACTGCATTTGCATTCAACACGATATACATTGGTGATGGAATTAAGTCTCACTGCTATATACATCGTCTATAGAAGTGTTTGTTGATGTTATTCTCTTGTGAGAAAAGTTCAAGCTCCTGAAATGTCAGCATAACGTTAAGGCTCGCATTTCTTCTTAAAGGTTTTCAAAAAAATGTGAGTAGAATTCGGATTCTGAGGCACCAGAGCAGAACATATTTAGTCCTGAGTAGCCTTTCATTTAGTGAGTGTGTTAGAGGCATGGATCAGTGAAAAATCAGATGTACACAATTTTTCCTTTCTCCTAAGTGTAATGGATTGGCTAAGACATGCTTGTTCTCTAAAGTGTGCTTCTTTAGTTTTGCTTCAGGGATTATGTAATAGAAGTCCATGTTGACTAAAATGATTACTTTTTAGCTACACTAGTCCTGTAACTCCAAAAACTCCACTTTTTTATGTCTGTGCTATGTTTGGATTAAATCCACTATGTAAATTCTCCACAGGATGGCGGAACCTGCAAAAGCCTGCACAAGAAAACTCAAACCCCGTTTGTCAAATAAGGAGCGTTTTCACTGTGTCACTGCAGAGATTAACATCTCACAGTACCCAGCATTAAAAGTAAGACCAAATTTAAGAGTGCATTATAGGGATGCATTGAAACCAGTACTGGTATTGGGTATTGGCCCGTTAATATGCTCGTTCACCTGTACTCACACTCATAAAAATGCACTGATACCAACATCCAATAACACTTAACACCATGTGACAAGCTTAGTGTACACTGCCATGTTAATCAACAAACAACTCGAGCTGCCAGTGAAGTAGGGTCTGCACACACATGGAAATGCTGCTGAACTGTGGCAGTCAGAAAGTCACTGGTCACTTTAAAGATTTCACCTTGGCACATTCCCATATTTAAAACTCACAAATAATCCCAATCACTATATTTAAATACTATTAAAAAAGTGTGTGTGTGTGTGTGTGTATATGTATGTGTATATATATATATATATATATATATATATATATGTATGTGTGTGTGTGTGTACATATATATA
>JAILXH010096075.1:15377-31868 GCA_023558415.1 Piaractus mesopotamicus | reverse complement strand
TTGGTGTTTACCTCCAATTTTCTATTTTGTTTGCTTATCCGTGTTATGGCATGTTAATTACAGGACACAGTTAAACATTTGTAGCATAGCTCAAGCACGCCTGGGTCTTTATTATATATAAAGCAAAGATTCTGAAGAAACTGCTGCAACCAGTCTGCTGACTAGTCGGTTGTTAAGTAATATAGTGACGGTTAGATTATTCACCTTCCTCTAGGTTCTTTACTGTTGAAGGTTATTTCTTTAAAGAATTCTTAGATGTCTTAAACCATTTTCTTCTTTTACATCATTTTATGAGGAAAAATGCAAAAAATATTTATTACATGCAAATAAGGATGGGAGCTAAAGCTTTATCTAACACAGAATCGTTATCTCGTAGCATGATGTGTCTCTGTCTAACTTCCTCCTTGAGCAACGTCCTTCCACTCTGTAGCCATTGTGAGGATGTTGGTTGTAAACCCAGGAATGACACATTTTTATTAGTTTTATTGCTGTATATGCCCAGCAGCATATCATTACTCAGTACATGGGGTGGCGGTAGAGGTAACACTTGAAAGACTCTGCAGTTACCATGACAACAGCCAGGAGGAACGTGACTAACTGCAGAGAAATCCAACCTTAGCTTCTGACCACTGGGGTGCTGCCATGTTTGATCCCATCTCTTTGGTCTAACATGGCTTTTGACGTTTGCTTTGTAATGTGAGGGTGTCTATGCAAGCTGATTAATAATTACTGAATGTAACAGCTATTTACACTGAAGTCTCCAATAGCACATGAACATATAAGTGATGTATGTCTTTGCTAACACAGAAGACTGCTGGAGTAAGCAAATAGCAGTATTCACCACTTCACTGGTGATCAGTTAAGCCTGATCGCAGTAAATAGATCTAGGATTATTTTTCCATTTTACCTTCACTTAAATTTTAACATACGGTATATGCAGTATAAAGCAGAACCAGAGATAAACTCTAGCCCAGTTTTTACTTGCTAATTACCCTAGCTAGCATTCATTTCACCCTCCCTCTGTGATTCCCCTTTCTGCTTGCTTTATTTCCCCGTCTGTTCGAGAAGGCTACACTGGAACCCATTGCGCAATATCTCGCTTTACACACCCTCCCGCGTAAATGTGCTTGAACAAACTGAAAATTGCAGTGCTGCAGAGCAGAGAGGCCGTGCTTCAGGCAGGTGAACAGTATTGAAATGGGGAAACAGATTTGATTGCATCGGAGGCATGTAATGGATTTACGTGTTTACCCATCATTTTAAGACAGATTGTGAGCACATTTAGGAAAACAAATTTCCTGAAATAGCTCTCATCGCACAGCCCATAATATAGGGCCAGCACTGAACATTTAGCCTTAAAACAAAGCATGTTTTATTGATATAGACGTGCAATGATGTAAAATTCATAACGCTATCTGCAGATATTTTTAATTTGTTTAAATTTGATCGTTATTTTAAACCGATCTTAGATGATATATTTATTCTGTTCCAGAAGAGTGGTGACACAGGCCTACTGTGTTAAAATGTCTGCCTTTCATTCATTTTCCTGCATTTGTAATCCTCTACACATAAGTGTTAAATTTCTCTGTAGTTCTAGTGAAGGTGAATCTAGTCCCAGTTTCTGCGTTTTGGAAATGTTTGTGTATCAGCATTGGTACTGGCATTGGTTGATGTGTAAATGAAAAATATCTGATATTGGCATTGGCTCACAATTCTTATATTAGTGCATCTCTGCTTTGTTATTTAGCCTCTCTCAAGTGAATGAAGTAATGTATGTCCTCCATTGCAACTATGTGCGCATCATCACGGCTTCTTTCCTTCCTCAGACACACTTTAGTGTCATAGTGAAAGTGTTCTAGAGAAACTTAGCAAAACGCCTGGGCGACCTCAAGAAAAAGTAATTTTCACCTACACGTCCTGCAGTTCCCACAAGCGAGATGAGCATCATAACCCGCAGTCTTTTATACTTCATGGTTTTCATCAACATATTAAAACAGTGACGTATTTTTTCAGAAGGCATGGCAAGTCAGCAGTATGAAGCCTGCAAATGTGTCCCTTTTTTGCAGCGAATCAGATTCTCTTCAGGAATGACATCACTCACTGAACATAGTCTAAATCTCCCATAGCAACCAAGACTGAGAAAGCCCGACTACTACCACTGTTCACATGAATCAGCAAAAGCAGACAAGCCTTTTTTCCAGCTTCATTTCAAATTATCTACTAAATGTAATAAGAATGTTGTTTTTACCAGTTTGAGTTAAGGATGAATATGCGTTAATGTACTAATATGTAATTAAAACATTAGTGCATTTTAGGTTCCCAGAGCTGGTTCTGCTTGATGCTATTGTGAGGGTATAGCACTCCTTGTCTCTGCCGAAGTGCCATCTGTTTTTGATATGTGAGGCCAGTCACCTGCAAAATGGGCTCTAAGCCAGTACCTCGCTAGTGTGAAGGGGCAACATCATGAAGTGACACTCCATAAAATGGTGGAATGGTTTTAGAATGATACAGTGTAAATGCAATAAAAATGGCAAGAGGGAGAAGAATGTCATTGAGCCAGATTGGTATTTTCAGGAGTTGCTGGAGGTCTTGTAGCACAGGAGACATTTGATCATCATGACTTTTGTTATATTTCAATAAAACATGACAGTGCAATATTGTGAGATATTTGGCTCCCATGTCATCAGATGTAGAATTTTTACATCCCTCACAAATTTGCCCTTTTTGTAGGTATAATAAACCATCACTAACAGTTATTCCCTGTTTTTTTCTTAGATCGATAAGTATCTGTACTCCATGCGCTTCTCTGATGAGACGCTGCGAGACATCATGTCCCGTTTCCGTTTGGAGATGGAGAAGGGACTGAGCCGTGACACCAACCCCACAGCCACCGTCAAGATGCTGCCGACCTTCGTCAGGTCCATCCCTGATGGATCAGGTGAGACTTGAGACTTCTGTATGTTTCTCTCATATCACATTACTCATATCACATTACTCTTCAGGGTCTAAAACACAACAGTGGCTTTAGTAGGTGTATAAATCAACATGCCCACTGTGTAAGGGCAGCGTTTGTGTTTAAGCAACAGTATTCATATCACATTCCAAAAATCAGAGAAGTAAGCTTTTACATCAGTACAAATCATGCTTGATACTGAGCAGTTGTGCTAGTCAAAACAAAGCAGTCAGACCACAAATGGGCAAGTGTTCACACACTCAGCAGTTCATTATTGTGCTGGTGTCTCAGAAGCTCTTCTTTACACCTGTACTGAACACAGTGACTATTCTTAGAGGTTAGAGATTGTGGAGAAAACCAGCTGAGCAAGAATTGCTACAATCGTAAATTTGTCAAAGCAGAAGGGGCTGGTGGCTGACCTGTTTTCTCTGTTGAAAGACAACAGAGTTGACAGAGCCTGGGGAAAGAAGCCTACTGACCTCACACTTTGTACTGCTCAGGCTGACACAGAGACAGAGTATTGTACATTACATTTTGTGTTGCATAGTGCATAGTATACATAGTAATATGGTGCTGGCTGTTGCGGTCTTGAAATATCATAAGCTTAGTATATGGCCAACATCATGACTTTATGCACATAGGTGTATGTTTCTCTAGATCAGGGGTGCCCAGCTTTTGGTTTTTAGGGGGCAAAAGGCAGTGCTTGTGGTGGGCCGAGATCAAAAAGACAAAACAATATACAAGTAAAGGTGTGTTTCAATTCAGATTTTTTTTTATTTTGTAACATTATATTTTGCTATTTAAATACTTAGAAACATAAAACAATTTTACAAGGAAAGCAATATAGTATGAAAACATCTGTTCTCTCATTGGCTTAGGGGGTAGGGTTAGGGCGACTTTCTGGCGGGCCAAATCATACATCCTCATAGGCCAAATTTGGCCCTCGAGACGCACTTTGGGCAGCCTTGCTCTAGATAATTCAGGTGCTTAGTGCTAGGCTTCATATTACTAGTAACATCTTCAAATTATTGCCTCTGGAACCACACATTTAACAAACCATTCAGGTAGAAAACCATAGCTGGTAATACACTATGGCATCAGTCTATGTTTTGTGTTCCCTGAACAACAAATGTGTGTAGTTCTCATAGTACTGGTCATGTGATCATGCCTGTTTACATGACGTGCTGCATGCAACCGGCTGCATGGGGTTACATCACAGATTACCCGTAATCCTCCCTGCAGATTGACATGTGAAAGTCCATTACAGTAAACTGCATATGTGTCTGTGTGCCATCCCACATGCTATTAGTCATGCCTCATGTACATTTGCTGTTCTGCTCTACCATCTCACTCAGCAAGTTAGCACTTTCATCTTTCCAGCTATTATGTGTGGCTAACAGTGGGACGTAATCCAAAAGTAATGGAAATGGAAAAGACAAAAGCGCCTGCAAACTGGTTAACAAGCCTCTTTCGCATCTGAAATATCGGCAAAAAAATATGTCACAGTGGAAATTTACTCTCGGTGCTCATAAATGATGTCTTTATGTTAATGTATGTTACAGTGTAGCCTTTTAAATTTAGAGAACACATAATGTGGAGCAATCTATTAATACCTACTGATGATCCTAGCAGCTCCATGATCCTGAGTGACAGCACTCTACAGCTCTATATATAGATTTTGACCTACTGCTGTTCCACTGATAAGATGCCTGTGTATTTACAATGCAGCTGCCAGTGCTGTATAAGGATGTTCTTCAGAATGGAGATTTCAAAGCATGAAGAATGGATGCCTGACATGTGAAAGTAACGGTCGCCAGCTGTCTTTTTATAGCCCGAAGTGGCCTCTTGTGCTATCAAATAGCATCAAGCTAAAAACACAGTGAGCCTAGACACAAAGAAGGCCTTTTGTTGGCTGAGTTGACCTTTCAAAGGGCACTGTAAAAGCCAAGTATGGCTGCTGCAGAAGTCTGGGATTTTGCAGGAGGCCTTGGTTTGCATTCCACTGATTCCTTTACACTTCATTATCAGAGTGGGATTTCTGTAGAGGAGATGAGAGGAAAGCTTCTCATCATGTTTGTCTGAAAATAATCCAAATGCTTTTTAATTACTCCTAAAGCGCATCAGTTTTTTCACACAGCAATGATGAGAGGTACGGTAATTGAATGATTAGAAAATAACTGTCAAATTGCAGCCCACACTTGTGAGGTTAGTGAGAGAAGAGAGATGTCCAGGACTCACTTTGAGCTCAGCACAGAGAGGTGATATTAGCCACAGGTCCCCCTGTAGTCTCCTGGTGTGAAAGGTTGTCCAGGCTTGTGAACGAAGGACTCATTCACACCACACAGCTGCTGTTCACAAGATAAATTTGGGAGGAGGATAACTGGCTCTCTTATTCGAACTCATGTATACCTCTTTCTGTTATGGCCCAATCCTAGACCGGGTCATAACATTACACAGTGAAGTTTCTTTGCAGAGAAGAATGGTTGCTATTAGAAAGTGTGTTTTTATTAAAGGTGTTACAATTTGAATAAAAAAGAGAATTTGAATTGTAAAACTATCACTGCTATGCCCCACAGTCTCTCATTTGCCACCTTTTGTGGTAACCTGTTAGTTACCAAAACTAGGCATCTGGTGCGTTCTGTTAAACCAAAAGAGAAGGTGTTAGCTGTCAAACGAGACCAAGATCATGACTGTAGCCCAAATGTGGGAACAGTGCTCCTTTTACTTTGGGTATGCCGTTTCATGCAAAAATGGGGCGACAGTTAAAAGGTTAACTGTAAATTACTCATTATTTTGGTTTTCAGGAGCTTTTCCTTAATCCTAATTTCTGTTATTGATTTCACAAAAAGTTCTGTCATAAGTTCAATATATGAAGTGATATCTCAAGTTGTTTGAAGGTCTATGTTATTACAGTATATAGTGACCTGCTGGTTCATGTGTTAAGGCGGGATAACAGAATGAACACTTTCCAGAAGGCTTCAATCTGTGTAAATGTCAATCTGTTTGGCATTGAGCAGCTAAAACTCAATGCTAGCTGATTCTTTAGGCCTACTTTAGAGGAAATATTGTACAAATAGCTCTTCAGCAAAACCCATCTCTCAACGCTACTTTTGAGGTGGTTGTAACGCTACAGCACACTGAACTGTAAAGAGCGTGACTTTTCTTTACTGACGCCCCAAAGCAGCTATTGTAAGAGTTGAATATACAAACACAGAAACATCTTTATCCTTTATTTATAAGAAATCCAATCCGAGGGAACAAACTAGTGCCAGACAAGCTTGTGCATTAGATTTTTGTTGTTGCCTGGCAACAAGTGCTGCTCAGATGTTATTGTCAATCTGGACACAGCAAGCATCTCTGTGAAGGAACTGAGTAAGAAGTGTTGCTTATAAAAAAACATGGAGCCATTATTGGGCTAATATTTCTGTCAGCTCTTCTTTTGGGTTCAGGCAGACTAATTAATCACTGTTTTACTGGGGGGCTTTTGTTGAAGCATCAGGTGGGAGGGATTTGAGGTTTACTGGTTTTCTCACTATTTCCAGAGAGCTGCTGTCACTGCTTATTTACCCCCATGCCCATCAGCTCAAGGAAATTAATCATTCTTTAATTAGAACTCCTTGGAAATGTCCTGTTTCTGATGTTGCTATGGCGTTACTGTCCTAACAGGTCGGCAAGTACGCTGAGATACAAATCGCGTAGTCATTCAGACTTTTATCACTGAACAATACTGTTTTTCATTCTGAATGTTCGTTCAGCATGCGTCAGATTAGAGGTATACTAGACATTTCTACTAAGGCTAAACGTAGAGTTAGCCTTTATATGTGGAAAACAGTGGCCACCAATTTAGAGAAATGAGTCATTTCCGCACAGCGCATATAAAATTGAAATTAGCTTGCTAATGAACAGTAATTGTCAACATGATGATTAGTTTTCATTGCTCAGTATTGATTTTCTTTTTTTTTTTTAATGTCACAGAGAAGGGAGATTTCATTGCTCTGGATCTGGGTGGCTCCAATTTCCGAATCCTGCGAGTAAAAGTCTCTCATGAGAAAAAGCAGACAGTGCAAATGGAGAGTCAGAACTACGAGACCCCAGAGGACATCATCCATGGCAGTGGATCACGGGTAATTATTATTTTATTAAAAACATGGAATTATTCAGTTTATTACTTAACTAATTTTTGTACACACAGATTTTCCGTAAATCACTATTTTTGACAAACCTCTTTGGGTCTTTTGCAGTTGTTTGACCATGTTGCAGAATGTCTGGGGGACTTCATGGAGAAGCAAAATATCAAAGACAAGAAACTTCCTGTTGGATTCACTTTCTCTTTCCCTTGTGCTCAAACTAAACTGGATGAGGTAAGAGAGGATTAATATTTTTCTTCTCCTCTTCAAACTAAAGAATGAACGGTTTCATGTTTTATGCTACAAGCTTTGTCAATGGTTATACCCATGGTTAAAATCCTGTTTGTACATTTTAGATGTATAGATATGACTGTGATTCCTATGTAATTCATTCAATATTTAAACACCCTCAAATTAAAACAGTGACTTTCTGCACTTTAATTTTATTTAATTTATTTTTTATCAACTTATTGCACTGATTATTGTTTCATTTAAATTCCAAAAAATGCTGAGGTATAGAACCGAAACCCCATTAACTCTGCTATTTTCTAATTATTCACTTATTTGTAGACTGCATTGTATATTGTGCATAAAACACAGACATCTTTCTGACTGTGTATTTCTCAAAGATCATGCAAACAGTCAAAAAAAAGGTAAGCCTCAGAGTCTGATAGATTTTCTTCTTTTTCAAAGGCTGTTTTGCTGACTTGGACAAAACGTTTTAAAACCAGTGGAGTGGAGGGAATGGATGTGGTCAAGCTTCTGAACAAAGCCATTAAAAAGCGAGGGGTGAGTTTTGTAAATGACTCTCTTACCACTGTTGAAGAGTTTCTCATGTAATTAAACGTAAATTGTTTAATGTATTGTTTGCTCAACTCATCTCAAGGCAAATAAGAAAATGTCTTGAAGCAAGCTGTGCTGTGGATCTAATGGGAAATATATTGTTTCCAGGACTATGATGCAGATATCATGGCAGTTGTTAATGACACTGTAGGAACCATGATGACCTGTGGCTTTGATGACCAGCGCTGTGAAGTCGGGATCATCATCGGTAGGAGACCAAAACACTCTCTCTGCTTTTTGTTTAAACATGGATTTAGCTTGGATCTTCTCCAGGATTTTTTCAGCGTGTTAGTTGTAACCCAGCTTTCTCTGCATGTCAGGGCACATTTGAAAAGCATGATGAACTGAAGTGACTCAGTGATGATATGTTGCTGTGCTCCCTCAGGTACAGGCACTAATGCGTGCTACATGGAGGAACTGAGGCACATTGATCTGGTGGAAGGAGACGAGGGCAGGATGTGCATCAACACAGAGTGGGGAGCTTTCGGAGATGATGGCATGCTGGAGGACATCCGCACTGAGTTCGACAGAGAGATAGACCGTGGATCCCTCAACCCTGGCAAACAGCTGTAAGCCACAAATCAAAATTACATACTTTTTGCTAGAGGTGCACCAATCCTGAATTTTATAGCCAGTTCCGGGTCTACTTTCTTTACAGCGAGATCAGCCTATGGCAGAGTTTTTGCCTAAGCCACAGGCAACAGTGACAACAACTATGCTTATTTGCTTTTTACCCAAAGCTCAGACTTTGTGGGCTAAATTAATGCACTGACCTATAACACATAATGTATGGATGTGCATGTGCAGCGTTCAAATGCATATACTTTGCTCACATTATTTACTTTATAGTATAGTACCGTAAAACAGCCAAAATAAAAAAACAAATCGATTGATTGCAGATCATGCTAGAAGTGAGTATCAGCCAATTGTCATCCTGGCCCCAATTGTGCACCCATGATTTTTACTGTAGCAATCCAAATAAAGAAAGGGTGAGGGAGAGAGACTAGTGGTTATCATTATGAATAAAGTGTTTGGAGTAAAATGATTTTTTTCTGGTCTCAGGTTTGAGAAGATGGTGAGTGGGATGTACATGGGGGAGCTGGTGAGGCTTATCCTGGTGAAGATGGCCAAGGAGGGGCTACTGTTTGAGGGCCGCATCACTCCAGAACTCCTGACTAAAGGCAAATTTGAAACGAAGCACATTTCTGCCATTGAGAAGTAAGCATCCGATTTTATTACCAGTTGTTTGCAGTAGGTCACATTGTGCTGTTCATTTCTAAGATGCATAGCATACTTTCAGATAAGCTCTGAAATGAGATTTAAAATATCTACTGGATAATGACAGCAGTTTACAGACTTCTGCTCCAGCCAGTATTTGTCTTGCATACTCTGTATGATTGTTAATATCTGTACATGCTCACTGTCATTGCTGTTCATTTTTGATTATCCAGGACTAAAGAGGGCCTGACCAAAGCTAAGGAAATTTTGACCCGTCTGGGTGTGGAGCCGTCTGCGGATGACTGCATCGCTGTGCAGCATGTATGTGCTATCGTCTCGTTCCGCTCAGCGAACCTTCTTGCTGCTACGCTGGGTGCTATCCTCGCTCGCCTGAAGGACAACAAGAACATACCACGTCTCCGTACCACTGTGGGCATCGATGGATCCCTCTACAAGATGCATCCACAGTAATGATTTACTTTTTTGAATTTTAAATTTGCTGTGTTCCTATGGCCTCAAACTAGCACTTGAACTACTCTCATAACTACATATTAGTTTGATCTTGTTTACCAAGTTACTTAAAATAGTTACTAAATAATAAGCCTGCATTTTAAGGGGTTAATAAGATTCTGTGTTAAAGTGGTGCAGGACCTATCATAGGACTGGTTTTTGTTGTCAGCCTTAGTTGCCTAGGCTGGGGTCTCCTTGGTAATGTAATCGTATCATGTGTCCAGCATGCTTGGCAAGACCAGTTAGTGAGCTGTAGAAACAGGGCTGCTGAGACACCATGTGATTCTTGCAAATCCCTTAGGCACTTACTATAGCTTTCTGCTGCTCTCATGTTTTGGCCACAAAGGTTGGCTTTATTTATACATCATAAGAGGGCATCTGCAAGAGCGGCTGTCCATGTACTTGTTACTTGTTTTTGTTACTGTGGAAAAGTCCCACTCTCCCACTCTTTGTCACACCAGACTGATACAGTGGCTATCATAAAAGTTTTGCTGTCATTAATACTTATTATTTATAGGCTGTGATGTTTTCACAGTGGGTTCATATTGCATTGTACTTTGAACTGCCATTGTCTTGTGTTTAGATGACATTTAGGCACCATTACAGCAGAGATTTTTGAGTATCACAAGGCATTAGATAGGAAATTGGAAAGTATCTTTTCTCAGAGGGGCTGCAGATAGAAGCCTTGCACGAAATAACAGCTGTCTGTATTTCAGGCAAGCTATCATTGTTTCAGAAACAGATGATATATTTGAAAGCAGAAGCGAATTACAAAAAATATTCTGTTTTGTGTTTGTAATAATGATCTTTGTAATAGATCATATGAGAAATGTGGTGCCAAAACTTCATATTCAAGGCATTTATCACTTTTGGCTCTGCCTGCGTAAAACAATTACCTCCCTCTGTCCCTCTCAGGTATTCCCGCCGGCTGCATAAGACTGTCCGCCGTCTGGTGCCAGAATGTGACGTGCGCTTCCTACTCTCAGAGAGTGGGAGTGGCAAAGGTGCTGCCTTGGTGACAGCCTGGGCCTACCGATTGGCTGACCAGACCCGTCAGATCGCTGAGACTCTGGCAGAGTTCCGCCTCACCCAGGAACAGCTGCTAGAGGTGAAGAGGAGGATGCTCACAGAGATCCAGAACGGCCTGAGCAAGAAGACGCAAAGCACAGCTACCGTGAAGATGCTGCCCACCTATGTCCGCAGCACCCCAGATGGAACAGGTACCAGAAATGTGTTTTTGCACTAAATATTGATTCGCCTTCACTTTTTCCTAACCCAACATTTAACACTCTAACGGTATCCTTACACTTAACCCTAACCTTAAACCTAACTCCGTTTATAGTCGTACTCCAGTCTGCAGAGTTTCACCAGATAGTTTGTTAACAATTCAGACATTACATCAGACACATATTGGCAACAATGGGGTCCATTAGAATTTTTACATTGTAGGACTACAGCCCTTGACTATAGTAACTGAAACAGGGCAGAACTAGGATACTTAGAATAAATGACACTTTCTCTGTTTTTCTCTTTGTGTATTTATACACCCGTTAACCCATCTACCTGCAGCTATATTGTAAGGTAATACTTGGCAGCAATATTCTTTGGGAATCACTACTTTCAACACAAATGTGTAGTCATTTATTCTCATAATACACAAACACCTGTTTGGATTCTGCACACAGCAGCCTATTTAATGCTCTTTATCCCTGCTGCATTGCAGCGCTCTGTAATCCTGGGCTTACTCAATACAGGGACGTGTACAGTATTTCCGCAGCCTCTTTCCTGATGCTGATTGAGGTCGAAGGGTGTCTGAAACACAGCCCAGCCAGCACACTAAGACTTAGGTTAACAGAGCTTCAGCTTGCTGTTGCTAATGATGTGGTCAGGCAGTGTCGTAGCCAGATGGACTGTGTGTTAGATCAGCAAGTAGGAGTCATGATTAAAGTCCTGTCAGAGTATCTGTTTCACAAAGCAACTGTTTAGGCGATACAGTATTTAGAGAATTCTAGTATAATTCTCTAAATACTGTATGGTCTAAACAGTTGCTTTGTGAAACAGATAATCTGACAGGACTTTAATCATGTTGAATAATAATAAAACACAGAATAATTATTATCTTTGTCTCTTCATTTGCAGTATTTATTAATGCATTTTGTATTTATCTCTTACAGAAAATGGTGACTTCTTGGCTTTGGATCTTGGAGGCACAAACTTTAGGGTGCTGTTAGTGAAGATTCGCAGTGGAAAGAGAAGGACTGTGGAGATGCATAACAAAATCTATGCCATTCCCATAGAAGTGATGCAGGGAACAGGAGAAGAGGTGAGTAACCTCAGAGCTCAAGTCTCATTGAGTTTAATGCAAATGATTAATTGAATGATTTCATGTACTCTTTTCCCACCTACTGCAGCTCTTTGATCACATTGTTGCCTGCATATCGGACTTCCTGGACTACATGGGCATGAAGAACGCTCGGCTGCCTTTGGGCTTCACCTTCTCCTTCCCTTGTAGACAAACCAGCCTGGATGCTGTGAGTTTTTTTTTTTTAATAGCACTCATATTGGTTCATGACATTTGTTTTGTATGAGACAGATTCAGACTGAGCACTGATCCTGGATCATTTTTTCTTTCCTGAGCATATACTGTGATTTTCAATAGATATAAACCCAGACACTCTTTTTTTCTAATCCGGCAATATCTTAGTCAGCACATCTGTGTTATTCTGAACTGGTTTTGGTGTTGTCTTTACCATGCAGGGCATCCTCGTAAACTGGACAAAAGGTTTCAAGGCTACTGACTGTGAAGGAGAGGATGTGGTCAACCTCCTGAGGGAGGGAATTAAAAGGAGAGAGGTGAGGGACAGCACTATCAGCCATTATTTACATGTATTCTTGCACTACTGTGACTAACATTTGGACAATTAAGGTAATTATTATGTATTTGTAAGGGATCAATCAAATTGTTTCCCTCACATGGTTGTTTCTGTTACCCATTTAGACACTTTAGGGCTAAATTTAATATAAATAAATTACCCTAAATTTACAGTGTGTGCAGGTTCTGTAACATAATGTGTGTTATCATACCTGCAGGAGTTTGATTTAGATGTAGTAGCAGTAGTCAATGACACAGTGGGGACCATGATGACTTGTGCTTATGAGGAGCCAACATGTGAGGTCGGCCTTATTGCAGGTAACTTATATTATAACACGCAGAGTTTCACATGCAACACAACAAAATCTATGTATGTAATTCAGCCTGCCAACAATAATGTCCTCCGACTTTTCTTTCCTTGGAAACATTAAGTTCTTGTAAGCACATAAGACATTGCCTCATATTCTTCACATTCTTCATCTTATTGCAGGAACGGGCAGCAATGCCTGCTATATGGAAGAGATGAGGAACATAGAGACTGTGGATGGTGATGAGGGCAGGATGTGTGTGAACATGGAGTGGGGTGCATTTGGGGACAATGGCTGTCTGGATGATATGAGGACCCAGTATGACAGAGCTGTGGATGATCTCTCCCTCAACCCTGGCAAACAGAGGTGCACCTTTTTAAGCAAATATACTCAATATACTATATCTTATACAGCATAGAAGAAATAGGTTATGTTGAGAGATGGCACTGTTTTTTTTAATACAGAAACCGAAACTGGTAGCCATCCAATACTTAAACTACTTGGCTTTAAAATGAGCTATTTTAAATTGAAGCACTTAATTTCAGATTCTCATTCACAAGTATGAAGTGTTTACACGCAGCCAATATAATGGCAACTCCCACACATGCTGTGCTGAATAGATAGCTACTCATTGTTCTCATGTCAACATTAGGTTACATTCTTGAACCATTTTCATTATGTTGCCCTACAAGCAATTCTGTGAAATTTCATGTTTGATTTACTGCAGAATTGGACTGGGTAAATTTTTTTTTTCCCCAATATCTGATCCATCATTTTATGCTGCTCACTACAAATTCTGTGTGTCGGATCTGTGCCATCTCTAGCTGTGTTGCCATACTATGGGTTGCAATAGTTGCTTTTTAGAAAAAAATTGCCTGGTAAATGTGCTACACTACACATATTTTGAGAGAATATTCAAAGTGATCCTCATTCTACCAGCTAATCATGACCTTTGTGTTATGAAGCCTTGGGGAAATTTACCCCTGGCCAGGATTTTGATTTATGAATATGTAAAATGTAATTTAGTGCATGCCCTATTTCTGTGTTCTGCCCTCATATGTAGGATTGTTTCAGTACTTTCGTTGTAGCGTTAAATGAAACGCTAACAGCGTGTATTGTGATGCCTTTTGTTTTCAGATATGAGAAGATGTGCAGCGGGATGTACCTGGGTGAGATTGTGCGAAACATCCTGATTGACTTGACAAAGCGTGGCTTCCTCTTCAGGGGTCAGATTTCTGAGACTCTGAAGACTAGGGGCATCTTTGAAACCAAATTCTTGTCCCAAATTGAGAGGTATATTATGCTAAGTTTCCTATCATTAAAATATTTGAACAAAGGTGCATTATCGCTTATTTATTTATTTATGTAGTTATTAATTTATTACATAATGGTCTTTTTCGGTTTTTTGTAAAGTATTTCCATTTCTATTTTCTAAACTTGTGTTTTGCTCCCCCTAGTGACCGTCTGGCGCTACTGCAAGTGAGGTCCATTCTGCAGCACTTGGGTCTGGACAGCACGTGTGATGACAGTATTATCGTGAAGGAAGTGTGTGGGGCTGTGTCACGCCGAGCTGCTCAGATCTGTGGAGCAGGAATGGCTGCCGTTGTTGACAAAATCCGGGAGAACCGAGGATTGGACCATCTGGACATCACTGTAGGGGTGGATGGCACACTCTACAAACTGCATCCACAGTGAGTGGCCAGTTTAGGATGGATCTGTTTCTATTAGTAATTTTAAAAAGTGAACCCTTTGACGTTCACAGACCTGCCAGCATGTCCAGACTTCAATAATTTACTTATGTAACCTAATAATAACAGATTTTACAGTATAATTACTGAATAATTAATCTTACCATCAAAGGATTTTTTTTGTTTGTTTGTCTTTTTTTGTGGTAATTTCCAGAACACTCACTCTCTGTGTCTTCCTTGCTTTAGTTTCTCCCCGATAATGCACCAGACTGTGAAGGAACTAGCCCCCAAGTGCAATGTGAACTTCCTGCTTTCGGAGGATGGGAGTGGGAAAGGTGCTGCCCTGATCACCGCAGTGGGATGCCGTCTGCGTGAGCAAGAACAAAAAAGCTGAAAGCTGTTTGAATCTGCTCTATAGCTCTCTCTCACTCTAACCAAGAGCAGAGAACTCTCCCACTAGAAGCCCTGACGAAGTTCTCCTAGACCTAATGTCCAGCACATCCATCTGCCCACACCTAGTTCCAGGGCCTGGGATGCTCCGTACTTTGTATTTCACTCCATTTGAACTAAATGTAACTGTCAGCCTTTCACGTGTCTAAATTTAGTGTCCATGTCTAAGTGTATGTGTGTGTGTATCACGGATGAGTTATCCCTTATAATTGAGTCTATACTACAATGTTGTAACTCTGCTGTAAACATTTTATGGATGTATATTAGCAAAAGGGAAGAAATTTCAAGGCAAAGTGACAAGACCAATTATGTATACATATAAGAATATATTATTTATTTTATTTTTGTATTTGAGGGCTGTATTGAGAGAAAAGTGTAAGAGATGATACCTTGGAGAAAATGATGGTTACAAGGTTTTTTTTTTTTTTAATGTTTATGCCATGCTCACTTCAGATGTTGCATACCGGCGTTTTTCTGATAGCAGGGTTATTATATGAATGTTGAGGCACGAGCTGGGTTTTGAAACCATGCCCACTTCTCTTTGAGACCGAAGAGGAATGTCATGTGACTCAACGCTCCAGTAAGGGCTGCCTCGCAGTGTATTGCTTCCGTACACCCTGTAATCTCAGCTCCTGAATGCCCCAACAAACAAGAGATTAGCAAGAAAGGAGACTTCTTGCCTTTGTTGTCCAACCCTTCTGAAAAACAGCCTGCTCTCGCGGTGCCCGGAAACCTGAGCAGTTGCAGCAGACTGTATCATGCATATTGCTTTTGTCAGAATAGGTGAGAATTGTCAGCATTTCTTGTGTGCTGTGTACATACGCAGATAGTTTATTGGCCCCCACAAATAATGGTGCAAATCTCAAGTAAATGTCCTTATGTGTACTCTGGCTGCGTGTTTGTGTGTGATCCTGTATAGTTACTGTGAGTGAACCTGTGCAGTGGCTCTGAGATGGTATGATGAATGCATGCCTTATTTGGTAACAGAGGTTTAGTATCCACTCATTTTGTACAATTCTCTAGGTGCACCATACTTAGATGTTCTATAACAGAAAGTTATTAAACTATTTTGATGAGCTATGACTAAGTTTATGTCTTCTGTGATTTAGTTATGCTTAGTAGTCCTGCCAAAATGTAGGATTAGGACTGTAGCACTTTATTCCTGTGTAAACAAAATAAATAGTGCAATACGAATATTGTATTCACATTTCACCAAAATCAATAACAGTGGATTAATGCAAACATATTAAATGTGGTTATTTTAAATAAATCAAATTCAATGCAGTTATTTAAAAAATAATCACTAGCTAAACTTTTTTGTATAGGTTTAATTTGACTTGACATGAATACAGACGACATTAAAGCGTTTTAAGGAGAAATACTGAGTTTATTCAGCAATGTTTAATGATGAGATCAACAGTTAGGCCAAAGTAAATTCATCCTAGGCACAGATTCATTCGAGCTTGCTTGGTGTCACCTTCAGAGAAAAAAACTAAACTTTTTTTTGTTTTGAACTGTTAAT
>JAILXH010096062.1:7045-19405 GCA_023558415.1 Piaractus mesopotamicus | reverse complement strand
TGATAACCTTAGGTTTATGTATGACTGCTCCACAGCAGCCCATTCTGTTGGCAGTGGAGATTAGACAAACTGTGTGCATGCAGGAACTCATTAGTAGTATTCAGTGTGTCTGAACACTGTATGTACTGTATGTAATGCTCATTTTGTAGAGACAACATTTAAAAATGAATAAAAGAATGCTGTTATGTTGGATCCATTGATGTTTAAGAATATGCTTTGTTCAGATGCTCATTATGTTTTTTGCATTGCTGCTTCGCCTCATTTCCGCACCTTTTAACTAGCATTTCTCTTTGTGTTTCTCGTTCTCTCCCACAGTGCCCTTGGAGGGCCCTCAGCCCTGCATATTCCAGCCTTCCCGAGTGGAGGTTGCCTCATTGACTACGTGCCTCAAGTATGCCAGTTACTCACAAATAAGGTAAAAAGAAGCCATCTTCTGCATGCATGTGTCTATGTGCCCACACATTCATTACGGGGATTATGTAATGGCATGGCATATCCTGCATTAGTGCAGTGAAGTGTGACGATGTGTGCGGTGAATTTTATTTTTACCCAGAGTTCTCCCCAATGTTAGTTGCCAATTCTCAGTTGGTGTCTAAGTCTGCCGCATTGCACAATACTTTCATCTAGGCAGAGTAAAGACCTGTAGCCAGTCACCACGTCTTTTTGAGGTGTGTAGGACAGCTCAGTGTGCTTGGAGGAGAGTGATGACTGCCCAGTCCTTTACACTTGATGTAACGAATGCCCACAATTAGTTAACATCACTGATTGGCAGATGAGAATAACCTGGCCCTCCCACAGAGTGACCAACACTGCTAATTGTGCCGTCTCTGATAGGACAATAAGGTAATAATAAAGATAAGGAGAAGAAAAAGAAGAAGAAGTAAACACTGAGGACTAGCAGGTTCCTCCACTAGTATAGACTAATATAGGCAAATATATGCTTTAAATTAAAATGTTTACGGAACAATTCAATGTAAAACTGCAACATACAAAGTAAAGAATATGCTACATGTACCCCTTACATGCTTTAAATATCAAAACTGTGACAAGTAATATTAGCTTGACTGTAACAGAAATCAGCATTATGCTATCAGACAAAAAAGGCTGCAAAATATATTTAATGAAACATTCATGATTATATGACCAAATAACCTTACAAATTTACTCAAAGATGTTAGCGTAATGTTAGGATACATTGATTAGCAGGCTGTGGAGATGACTACAGGCGAAAAAGCCTTTGGGCTGCTATGGAAGAGTGAAACTTAACACGAAGAACACAATATAATATAAAATAGTTTTTTCAGTGTGTTTAATACTATCATTTTAAATAGTCAGAAATTACAATACAGAATATAGAATTTTTTCCATGTTTTAAACTGCCAAAGTAAAGGAGTAAAATAAATAAATAAATGAGTAAATAAATAAATAAATGCAGTGGCCATGTACTTGCTCACATTATGTACATCATAAACATCACAGCACAGATGGGCTAAAGTGATTAGAATAAATCAGCCGTTTGCATATTAGGAGCAAAAATTCTGGCTGATTCCAATCCTGCACCCCAACTATTACTAGTAGTCTTAGTAGTATTGGTAGGAGTAGATGTAGCTCAAAGCATCAGATATATCATTACATATATGTACAGTTCTGTGTAAAAGTACAAAAGGAGACCACCATTAATTTATTTAATTTCCAGCCAGTAAGTACATTATTCCTTTTTTTTAGTATCAGGGAAAAAAAGCTCAAAACATATTTAACAGACGCAGAACAGAAGCCTGAACAGCTGAATATGATATTGATTTTTTCAGTATTTAACGTGGCCACTCTTTGCCTTTATTACAACTTTTCTTTTTAGGAGATTTGCTCATTTGTTTTTCAAAGAAATCTGCAGGGAAATTTTCCACACTTCCAAAGTTCAGTCTTAGTAGCTGGTTGCATTTTCTATGTTGAGGCCTAGAATCGATTGTCCTGAGAACACCAGCGGCTTTTTTTGTTTGATTTGTTAATCGTCATGGTTAAAATAAACATGTAAAATATATCTGAAATATATGTAAAATATATCCAAACCTAACCACATTCAGTGACGTTGAGGTCTGGACTCTGGGGCGGTCAGTCCATTGGGCTGCAAATACACAAATAAATAAATGCAGTGACCTTGTACCTACTCACATAATGTACATCATAAACATCACAGCGCAGTTTGGCTAAAGTGGAATAAATCAGCCGGTTGCTTATTAGGAGCAAAAACTCTGAGCAATTCTGATCCTGCACCCCAACTATTATTATTAATAGTAGCAGTATTAGTAGTAGTAGTGGTAGGAGTAGATGTAGTTGTGGTAGTAATATGTATAAAGCACCTTTGATGCAATGAGATAAAGCTCAAAACACCTTTCATGCAATGAAAATGTCTTACACAAGCTTGGTTGTAATCAAGTAGACCAACATAAGGACAACAATAAAGGTTGTACTATTATCAGTTATACTATAAATCCGATTTGCATGTGTTCACGCAAGCAAAGATGAATGCTTGGCTGCACACATGTGGCGTGTGTGTATTGGCTGGCTTCCATGGCCTGTTTCAGGCTGGAAGGGCAGGAGGGCTGACAGGTGGAGATGGACTGGAGAAACTGTGTTCTGTCAGTGGCCGTAGGGATGGCCCCTGCCCCCTTGTCCCCCTCAGTCTGCCCCGCTCTCGGCTCCCTGCACCCCTCTCACCTGAAGAACACACACATAGAGAGACAGCATGCATAATCAGGCCCTGCCCATGTTCCAGAGCCAGCGCCAGCCAGGGCCCGTGGCCACGCTCACCTTAAACAGGGTCATGGAGCAGGGGGAGGATGTGCGCTGGGCCATGGCACTGTGGGTGGACCTGGATAAAATCTGACAAGAGTGAAAAATTGTGTATCAGGTGAATAACTAGGCTGGTAGAGTTAATATAAAATTGCTGGCAAATTAACAAATTCAGTTTTATCTTGTTAGGGCAGCAGGGTACACATTGCTTTGTTTTTTTTTTTTATTGAATGATTCATAGTTTTAGAAGGTTTGTAACATCCTATGCACAATTACAGATTGCATCATGTGAAAATTAGACCATTCCGCGCTGAAAGTGAAAGGCATTCTCCCATTAATCACATACCGTTCTTAAACACACAGACACCTACACGTGTACGCCCACATATACACCAACACAAATGGGCACACACAGGAAGTCAGGTTCTGAAGTAATGCCATGAAGCATGTCTAACGACTAGATTTCTTAGCAGTGACTCACTTTTCTGTCACCCACGCCCATCCACACTTACCTGCCAATAAGAGGGCTTGGCCTGGGCTGCGTGTCATGGTGCTTTGCCCCCGGTGAGGGTGTGGAGTGCAGTGATGCAAAGTTCCTGCCCTGCTTGCCTCAGGAACTAAACAAATACAGCCTAGAGAAAGGGCCTGGCTGGGCTGGGCCATGTCTGTGTGTGTGCTTGTTTTCATATATTTTCAGGACAAAACATCATTTTTTTGAGGATAGAACAGAATAAAAACTATTTTCACAAGCTTTTTACAAAAGGTGCTTGTTACTTTTTGAAACTGAACAAACTTTTTTTGTTACCGAAGTTAAATTTAAGGATAAAGTTTAGGGCTATGCTTAGAAACATCTTTTTACAAGTACTAACATATTCCATGGGATATGTCATTACATATATGTACAGTCCTGTGCAAGAGTCCAGAAGGAGACCACCATTCACTTATTTAATCTCCAGTCAAAACAGCCAATAAGTATATTATTCCTGTTTGAGTATCAGGGGGGGAAAAAGCTCAAAACATATTTAAAAGACACAGAACAGAAGCTTCAACAGCTAAATATAATCAAATTTTTCTTTCAGTATTTAATCTATCTACTTTTTGACTTTTATTACAGCTTCTATTCTTTGTAGGAGATTTACGTGATCCCACGTTCAATGGTGTTGAGATCTGGAGTCGATTGTCCTGAGAACACCAGCAGCTTCTTTGTTTGATTTGTTAATCATCATGGTTAAAATAAACGTGTAAAATATCTACGAATCTAACCTTTAGTGTGAGAACGTCGTACAGCAGCTTTTTTTTTAAAAAAACTTGTGTACAAAAAGTTAATTAAATGAAGAATGGAATGAATTCTTGTGGCACCAGTGTTAGAATATTTATACAATATTTATATCATTTACAACTGTGTGTTTCTGCTGTTTATTTAGAATTTAAAAGTGTGACAGTCGTATATGTCTATAAAGCACTATTTAACTGAAACCGTTGGAAATTCAAAATATAAATATAAAATGATATCAGCTGATATTATCGGTTATCAGCATTTTTAGCCCCTTAAAACTGGTACTGGCACAAAGCTTTTTATATTGGTTAGCCCTATTACATATATACATAAAATACATTTGGGACAGTATGCACATCCTGACGTTGTTTCAGATGTGTGTGCAGACTCTTGTGTGTTCTTCTGTTAGTATGGTCTAGCACACTGCCACTTTCTGAAATGAATACTTTGCACACATATCCACAGACACACACACGCACACACACACACACGGTCTAGCTGAGTCATGGATTGGAGATTCTTAAGTGAAATGCACACACAATCAGATGCTTTACATAGCTGCTCCACTGTGGACTTTAAAGAGTGAAAAAAGATATAATCTCACTGTTTTGACACTAATATCCAAGTTACTTGGGTTCATATCCCATAAAATATAAAAAATATGTTGATGCTTAGAAAACCGATACAGTTTCAAGTGCTATTGCTTTTTCCTAATAACCAAAGCATGTTCCGTTTAGCTTTTGTCTGGCTCTACTTCAGTTATCTTCATGGTGTGTTAGTAAGCCTTGCGCCCTCATTCTTGTTCCTGCTAATTGATTCTGCACGGCACCCTCAGCTAGCAGACGCCGTTTGCCACAGTCTGCAGGACATGCTAACAGCCAGCTCATGTGTCAGGCAACAACCTTATTAGCCAAAACTGAATGTGTTTATATTACTTTAATGCTGCTTTCTTTGGCTTAAGCATGAAATACATGCCCTGGGTTGTTAGCGACCTCATTTCACTCTTTTTACTTCATCCATGTTTTTCAAGTAAATGACAAACAAAACATGAAATATAGTTACATTTATTGCTTTTTTATTGTCAGTAAACTGACACTTGGCTCATTTAAATCAATGTGTGTTGCATAAAAGTTCTGGGTCACTAACAAACACTCCTGAATTTAAGGGTTACATTGGATTATTCTCCATTCTATTTAGTTTACGAGAAGTACAAAATAATGCTTTAGTGTTTGCGGCCGCAGAAGGAGGGGCTGCTGTTCAGGTGTGTACTGGTGGGACTGCAGAAAGAGTGTGCTTGCTGCTTGCCTGTGCTTGTCCGCTGCCAGTGCAGAGTTTCAGTGTTCTTCTGGAACCACTGTGCGAGCACCACCCTGTGCTGCCACACAAACGGCAATAAGGCAGCTTAAGACAGACAAGTATATAGTTATTGTGACCGATATTGCCAGTAAAATCAACCAATATTGTTCTACAGATTCATTCGCAAGCACTGATAATGTGTGGGATTGGACCAAATAAGCTTTAGAACAGATGGTGATTTTTGTGTGTGTTTAAACACCACATTTATTAGATATTTTGTTACATAGAACAGTGTATCTTAAAGTGCTCATGTCCATTTTTTAAGTAAAAAGACTTCAGCAATGTTCATACAATACACTAAAGTTTCAAATTGTACTCTCAGTCCATACGGTTGTATTCAAAAGTTGTAACACCCATGGGTGTGGGTTGAGGTAAATGCATATACATAAAAGAAAGCAAAAAAACACCTTTATTGGGAACATGGGTCTTACGAGAACTACCTGCTGATCGGTGCTATAACACCTTTAGAGGGCAGCAGTGAGTAATATTTGTTTATTTGAGCTTAAGCTGCTTCTGACGTCAAATCAGAGCTAATGTGTTTCAACAGCTAGGAAACAAAATAGTCGTCAAAAATTGAAATGGAACATTTTGATCATGTAAATGTGCAGATCCAAGTTTGAATTGGTTAGTTGAATCCAGTTTCTGCCTCATCAGAATTCTGTCTCCCTCAGCAAAACACTGCCATTGCATCATTTGGTGTGTCATCAACGTGAGCCATGAGCCTGTTCATTAGCAGGCTGTACTCTGCTGTTGACCCCCAACAAAACACAGCATACGCCGAGTATGCACTCGTCATCCATCCCTGGATCACTTGTTATTTGTACCCTCACACATTGGCACAGGCAGTGGAGGTGATTCAGTAATACACTGTTCATTCATTGTGATTCAGTATTGCTGCTTTGCAGAAGCTGTGAGAATTGAATTTATTCCTCTCAGGCTCTTGTGTTATACATTGGTGGAAGACTTTATTTTTTTAACTCAGATTTTTTTAATTGAATCTTCTCCTTTCTCTTTCCTGCTTTTTCACTCTCCAATTCAGGTGCAGTATGTTATTCAAGGCTACCACAAGAGGAGAGAATACATTGCTGCCTTTCTTAGTCATTTTGGAATGTGAGTTGTCCCGCTCTCCCTTGTTTTGTATTAAAGAAATACTTTGCAAAAATGTATGGGTAAAATTTAGGTTTCAAGATGGCCGCAGCTGCTTTTTTTGGGCATGTTTTGTTGTGCTAGTACTTTTTATAGTTCGTGTTTATAGACAACAGTATGTCCTACAGTGTCAGAAACCACACAGACGAGTCTATTTGAGATCACTGAACACGATTCAGGGCAACTGTAGGATGATTTTGGCATACCTTTTTTGCGCAATGCTAATTAGTGTGGTAAGCCTCCATTACTTGCCGACTTCGTAGCTCCAGTGCAAAACTAAAGAAGCAGACTTCAGACATCAAACATGGCTCAACAAATAAGAGGAAGTATAATTAATTTTCCCACCAAAGTTCTTCTGTGAAATATATACATACTTTGGTCCCAAAATGTATTTAAAAACTTAAGCCATTTGCCACTGGTAAACTTTACTGAAGCTCTTTAGGTTACTTTATAAAATGATATTTGTTTCTGAGAAACAGTTTTGGCGCGACATCAGACTGATGTTAGACTCTTTATGTGGAGAAAGTATGTAGATGAATTCCAACCGAACTGCACTGGGGTCTGAGGCTGTTTTTCTTACTGTGGTGTCTATTAACTTGTGTTTTTTGTTGAACTCATAAATTCAGAAGCGTACAAAGACAGTTTGGTTGCAAATCTGCAGAAGTCTGCAAAGAAACCTTTATAAAGAATGCTTAGCTAGAAGTTTTGGAATGGTCTGTTGTATAAAAAAAAAAAAAGCCACTTGACATTTTGTTTCTTAACTTAATGAACTTAATTTATTTTTAAGTATCTCACAATCGTCCAAATGCTTTTTGCGTCCACTGTATGTACAGTCTTCTACGAAGGTTTAGCCGCCCCTGGTCAAATCACGTTTTGTTGATGTTTCAAGTGAACGCCTCATCTACAGAGAACACACTTTGTGAACATTTTAATGTTTAATTACTGTTTATAAGCTGAACTTAACATGTTGGGAAGGGAAAAAGTACACGTAAAATGTGCCCTGTGCAAAAATTGTGGCACTTTTTTAATTCATGGGTTTTTACCTGGAATGTAAACTCAAGCAAATAAAAAGAAACAGTGGACTAAAATGTTCAGGAAAATGCTGTATTTAAGTTTGTTCCCTGTAGAGGATGTATTAACTTATTCTTACTTAGTAACTCAACAGAATGTGAAGAGTTTTTAATTTTGCAGTGCAGTATTGTAACAATTTTTAAATATAACAAGTTTATGAAGAAAAAAAAAATATTGTGGAAAACATTTTTATTTCTGAATTTAATGTGGTATTGGTCATAATATAGCATTGATATTTCTTGTATGTGTAAAGCTCACTCCCTACAAAATACATAATGAGAAAAAAAGATAATTCTTTAAAGTGCTCAGTTTGATATTTTGTATTTTGACTGGGGCTGTTCAAACTTATACATCTTACATAGTTTATATGTAAGTTTGGAAAATTGAATTTATGCAAGATGTGTAATTTAATGTGTAATTCTGTTGTCTCTTTGCAGGGGGGTGGTTGAATATGATGCTGTGGGCTTTACTAAGCTCACTCTTCTACTCATGTGGAAAGACTTCTGTTTCCTGGTCCACGGTGAGTGTCTGATGGACATAACACATGTGACCAGAAATCAGTCTCATATAAAATTCACTGAAATTACTGATCAGTGATGACATTTTGCCACTGCGCTGTTCTTCTGTAAGACTGCCCAGCTTTAATCCCCAGTGCTGCTTTCACTTTCTGAAGAAACTCGAATAGTTCCATAGTTATGTCCTTGTTTCTGTTTTACCCTTCAATGTGGGAGCTGGAAATGAGAAGCTTTCTCTTTCTTTCTCTCTCATATTGTAGTGGACCTGCCTCTGTACTTCCCCCGAGACCAGCCCACACTGACCTTCCAGTCCATCTACCACTTCACCAGCAGTGGACAGCTCTACTCCCAGGTGCAGAAGTCTTACCCTTACAGCCCACGCTGGGATGGCAACGAGATGGCCAAAAGAGCCAAGTAAGCCAGGATTTATCCTGAACAACACTCAAAAAAATCACCCTAAGGCTGACTTTAGACGGTGAAATTTGAATGCAACTGGTTGCTTGGTGTGAGTTGCGTGCAACATAATTTTGGGGTAACTGGATAGTTACACAGAGCAGTTGCATGCAGCATATTCAGTTACTCAATGAGACAGCTATTCACAGCTTTTAAATTTGTTGATACACTATATCATTCTCCCAATGAAGCCAAACACAATATCTAATTTACATAGTTGCAGCATTTATATCATCTTTGTATAGTTTTTCCAGCTTTTATTGTTGTTCCTTTTTTCTCATATGTACATATCTGTCTTTTATTTATCTGTCTATGGTTCTTTACTACATATTTGAGTTTTTCTCTGTTGTGTGTATGTTAAGCCTGCTTGGTGTCTCACTCTTCCTGTCCTAGAAGTACAAGTTTATCACAGACAGTGTCTTGGGCTCAGCTTCTGGGACAGTTTTCATTATTCGCATCCCAAAAGAGTCTGAGGTCTGGGTAAAATTAGGAGGTTTAATGAATATATCTGCATAGATCACAAAACACAATGGGCTGAAATAATAAACGATGGCACAAGCATTCATTCACAAGCAAATCATTTTAACAGCTGTTACCATTAGCTGGCTATTTAACATAGCTTGTTACAGAAATATTAGCTTTAAGAAACTCATGTTTGTTGTCATGTCTTAGTAAACTGACAAAATGAAAAACTACCAACCTTGAGTATCAGCTGGGAGATCTCCCTTTCAACTGTCCAATAAGCCAATAATCTTCTTTTCTCTTTATGTATTTTCTTGTCCACTGATCCATTGAAATCAATAATTTGAAAGTATGTAACTTGATAGGATCACGTGATACCGTACTGGCATTTTGGTTTGTTTCATGAAACTTGTCCCAGGAAGTTGAGATGCTTGCAACTGTTGCTGTTGAGTTTCAAGTGAGTTGCAGGACACTTTACAGTTAGTACAATTTAGTTTCATGTAGGTTTCAAGCAACTAAAGTTGCATGACATTTTTACAGTGTAAAGCCAGCCTAAGTCATCTGTCTATCTAGACTTGCAAATATGTTCTCTTGCAGTAACAAGATTGGACAAGCTTTTAGACCACTGGGAAAAAAATAATTCATAATTCATATAACACTGAGTTTCCAGTTTAAAATGCTATGCTGTAACCTAGACTGCACAGTTGTTGCTTAGAAAAAATAGGATGAAAACAACAACCAGTTTGCGATGTTAACGTTAGCAAAACTGCATAACAAAAATGATACCTGATCCATCCTAACATTGTCACTGTCCACACACGTACAGAAAAAATAGTCTTTGAAATTCATAGCGCACACTAAATATAACTAGTTTGACACAAACTGATTTGTGAGCTACAGTTTCTCATTAGCTTGAGTGACGTTCTTGCCATCATTATGTAAAGCTTGCTAGTTGCTACAAAAGAGTGCATTTGTGGCTGAAGCATGGATAGGTCAAATGAGTCAGTCCATGCTGTTAAAATCAGAGAACACAGATTGGTGGTTCGGAGCGTGGATTCTTTCACTGCTGTAGAGGATCTGCTGATTGCCTCAGTCCTCACCTTCACACATTCCACCTCTTTCATCACTCTGGCCTGCTTTGTCTGGAGCTCCAGTTGACCCTGTCTGCAACAGGCATGTACAGTGAAATGTTTTACTCTCACCTTTGGCCTGTATGGATAGCCACACCTCACTGCTGGAGAGCGTGATAAATGCTAGAGATAATGAATTCCCAATGTTTGTACTTTGGTCTCCATAATAGAAAATCCATATCTTATCATACCTGACCAGCAGAGTTTCTGCCTCTCGTTGCATAAGCAAACAATCTGGATGGCCTGTGTTTTTTAAAGGATCAGTGGCAAGCAATATTCCTGTCTTGAAATTGTGGGCTAGTATGTATAAATTAAGGACATCTAGTTTTATTTTCAGGCTTACATATAATGTGTATACTGTCCTGTGCAAAACTATTAGGCAGCCATGAAAACGTTGCTAAAGCTTATCACAGTGGTAAGGCAAAACACTGTATAACAGAATAAATACAGATAATCATAAATGCAGTAAAAAGTAAGAATAATTTCTAGTTTTAGTAAATGTATTGATATCTTGGTTAGAAGAACTCTCTGCACTCCAGCCATTGCATGCATTTGTCAAATTCCATTAGCAGCACACGTGATTTAATTGAAGGAAGGATTCTTTAGATAAACTAGGTATTAGATTCTCAAGTAGAGCTTTGGAAACACTGACGATAACACAAGGATACATACACTGTTTCATGATAAACTTCATTGAAATTTGTCCGGAATGCCCGGTCTATCCCAGGATATGAACCCACACCCTTCCGGTTGCATGCTCACCTCTCCTACCGCTAGGCCAATTGCGTTTAGTTGTATTTATTCTAGTGGTGTCAAAGTTAACGTGTTAACACAATAAATTATTGACCTCACACATTTTTTTAACATCATTAATACATTTTCAAGTCTTATGTAGTTCTAGTCTGAAGCCCAGCTGCTTGCGTGCTGTTATTGCTGTGATTCCGTGATTGTAGTCCTCTCGTTCAGATACAGCTTTCAAATAGTAAGTTCCATTGATTTGTTGATAAGTTATTTCCAGCTACTAACCTGCTGAATTTATTTATCACTGAAGTACGTCAAGTCCAAAGTATTATTTACAAGCAAAACACACCGCTGACACCAGCAATATCAGTAATACTGGTAATATTAGCCCTGGAGGACGCCTTTGGAAGGCTACACTGGACATCGTTTGCAGGAGACTTAAGAAGAATAAATTAACAACCTGCTGCAAAACTAACAAACGTAAAGTGGAAAGCTCCAGTTTCTCTCAAAACAAGTCGTAACTTAACAATTTGAGGGCGAGAAGGCTACAATTGCAGAGTTGGAACATGCAGCCGCTGTCGCTCTCACTGGATGTCACTGATGAAAATTGGAAGTTACATTCATCCTATTTCCAAGTCCACCCAGCGTTGATGGGGTTTCAGTTTCAAGTTGAATTATTAAAGGTAGTAAATAGAGGATTATGCTTATTTGTTCTCACATATAATTATAACAAATTGAAAAGCTTTTTAAAAGGAAAACAACTTTCTTTACAGTCAGATTTGAGCCAACAAGACAAATGTGATTAATCGTGATTAATTACATAAACTAATGTGATTAATCCCTTTGTTTGGCAGTCCAAATTTATTCGACTGGTTTTCATGCATGCTCCCCATGATGAATAGAATTACATATCAGTTTCTCAGATGACCTCCGACTTTTGCTCAGTCTTGTATGTACATTTATCTTAAAAAATAAATAAATAAATAAATAAAAAATTTCTTTCTCTCTCCCTCCCTATAGGGCATACTTCAAGAGTTTTATCCCTCAGTTCCAAGAGGGAGCGTTTGCCAATGGAAAACTGTAGATGCAGAACACGATAGAGGAAGATATATCTGCACATCTGAAATGAAGAGAAATGGCTAGTAAAATCTGTGCTGAAGAGAAGAGATGGCCTTGAACGAGGATACAGAACACAGCACGCTGTCCTTCATGTTTGAGAAAACTCTCCCAGATATGCACTCAAACACGATGCCACCATGAACAGTCTGTCTGAAAAATATTTACTGTTCTGCACTGGAGAGTCTAAACGGAACTGTGTTTACTAAACAGATTCAGGTTAACTGAAGCCTCACTAATGTACTATTCCTCATGACTCCAACAAGATGGAAGATTGTTCATGTATGTGTTTGTTATTTTACGA
>JAILXH010096000.1:0-11568 GCA_023558415.1 Piaractus mesopotamicus | reverse complement strand
ATAGTAGATAAGAAAAGTTTATTACAGATAGGACTCTATATTAGAGGTATGTGCGGCACCAAACGTACCCTCATGATAGTGGCGTTTATGGGACCAGGGCTGTCCATCACTGTGTTGTAGAAACATCTGAATACAACGTCTCAGCAGGTCCTCCCAGCCAGGACGCATGGAGGCACGCAGGGAATTCTGGTCTATCTGGATCAGCTTGCCTATTACGAATATAAAAACAAATCAGTTAAAACACATGAGATCTTGGGTGTAAAAAGTAATCTGTGTAGAAAAACAGGTATGGATTCATATTCACTTACTGATCTGTCTATAAAATTGCAATCTATACTGAATACAAAACGTTAAAAACTACTACAAAAAGCTATTAAACTTGTATATACTGTACAGCATACACACTCTTAAAAGGGAACTCCACCAGATTTTCACAATATTTGCATAATTCAGTCATTAACATGTAAACACAGTCATTCAGGGCGGTCTGGTGTGGAATGCTGTTCTAGAGAAACCTACCAAGTCAGGATTATTTACAGTGGTGGTGATAGGAACCAGACATCTGATGAGCTTAATGCCTCTAAAAGCTCCCTCGCAGAAAGTTAATACATAAAATGGATAAGAATACACTGCCTGGTGCCTTTGACATTGTTTTATGATATTTTTTATGAGATTTTGGCCTTTAATGTATTTTTACCACTATTTTACCATAATCAACATCACATATGTAACTCAACAGACACATGTAGGTTCACTGGTGCTTCTGGATAGTAAATAAAACAGCTGTATTTGTGTTGTATATGTACATTGGGACCCCTAGTTGCTAACACAACTGTAAAGACAATCCAGGATGGCAAGATTGAACATCAGACCACTCTGAATTACCTTTGTTTACATCTCAACCACTAAATTATGCAGGCAGTTTGAGAGATCAGTATCCTCAGTGGAGCAGATGCCACACAGGGCTCTTTGAAGGTTCACTAAAGAACCACTTTTGGTTCCCTGTTTGAAAAAGAGATTTGTGAACGTGAAGAACCTTTAAGATCCTTCGCATAATGTATAGGTTCTATACCACTTTAAGAGCTCTTCCTTGTGTAGGATCTTTAAACTTTAAAAAGGTTCTTCACACTCTATCTGTCTATCTGTCAAATACAAGGCCCAAATCAGGCCTGTGACACAGTCCTATTCAGCCTGCGAAATTATCTTAATTTTCTACTCTTATCAGCCCGTTTCACCCTGAGATGCACTACAGTCTCCAGAATGCACTGCAACTGACCCCCTCCCCCAACAACAATCTAACCGCTGTTACACAACAAGAAAAGATGTCTGGTGTCTAGTTCAAGCAAACAGGAAGTTTAATAATCTACCTAAAACAATTTACTTTCATTCAGAATTATTGTTGAATAAGTATTCAGCGCCTATTTTGCTGTTGCAGGTTTGGCATATTTTAAATAATCACTGGCCCGTTCAGGTCATGGCAAATGATCAGTAAAAATGAAATAAAAACACAGTTGACCCACAGATTTGCTGAGATTTTTTAATATGGCCCTTTTAGTGCTTGAGTTTGATACCCCTGTTCTACAACATCATGGAAAGAACCCTTGTTGGCATCTGTATTTTTAAGAGCACATATTGTACTCAGTATTGTCTGGATTAATAATTGTGTTATCTGCGTTGCTGTGAATGTTGTTTAAACAGAAAAACTGTATATATTTTAATTCAAGCCTTCATTTTAACATTTTGTTACTGTTATTAATGTCATGGTCAATATAACAACCTAGATTTTCACAACGTAGTTCTTAATGATCAATAAAGTACAGTTATAAGTTAAACTTAGCCGCGTTCTAATCGTGTACATCAAAACTGTAGTTCTACATTTCGTCCACTGGGAGGTGCCACAAATAAGTCTTTGATTCAGTGAACTCCGCTGTTAGAACAGCAGTAATTAACTCACAAAGTAAATATTGGATTGGGAAAAGAAGAAAGAGGCAGATAGATGGGACTTAATTACGTGAACAAAGGGACAAAAATCAACCAGAAAGTCTGTTCAGAGTAGCACTAATCTCAAATCACAGACCAATAATCTGCCCTCTCACAGCTGAAGTATTTACTTTTCATAACCTACTGAGCATAATGGGATGAAAAATGGGGAATTAATGGTACGCAGAGGCTTAATATGTACCAGCCTAGCTGTGAACAAGCTGACTATTGAATTATACCAGTGATAACAGATGTCAGAATTCCTGTATGCAGTTGTCTTTTGTAATGTTAGAGCAATGATGAGGAAAGCAGTCTAAATTATACAGCATTGACTCAGTAATATGATAATCAATATGACTAAGTGTGTACATGTGCATGTACTGCTAATGTATTTTGCATCACTGTAATGCATTTTTATTAGGCAGGGCCAGACATCACCTATGATCATCACTATTTGCTGAGATAAAGCTGACTGGTTAACTTTACACTAGCTCAGAATTAAACCGAGCAATCATATAAAGAAATATAGGCCAAGAGCAGTTTATTTTCATTCCACTGACTGTGATAGAGGCAGACATTGAACCATGTTTACATTTCCGTGATTGAATTATGCAGGAATTTCAAACGATCAATGGCATTCCCCTTTGTGTTTCACTGTATCTGGATACACTTTTCTCAGATTCCATTTGATTCAGATGTGATTCAGTTCTACTTTCTCACGTGAAAGCACGTCAACACATACGTCATTTTCATTATACTTTGTCCTCCTGTTGCAATATGAATCGAAAAGCTTCGCTTTGACGTTTTAACCAGATCGAGTAAAAGAAGACACTTGGTTTGGGGACTCCTCTCACCTGCTAGGTAATCTGATCACAGTGTTAGGCAAGTGAAATCCAAACGTGATCCGATCACCGAAATGTTGATGAAAAGTAACCGGTCTTGCGGTCCCAGACGTGACCTCGTAACAAGAATGCACGCCTGGAGACAACTTGTTAAAGAGCGAATATTTTGATATTTGATTATTCGAGTGAACCCCTTAAAATGGCCAGGACCGGCCCAAAGATTGATTACATACTTCTATGACCTATGAATAGTTCAAAGAGTTTGCACTGAAGTCCCTGTAGTCCCCAGTCCCTTACTGAATAATAAACTTTAGTGTATGTTATAAGCCTGGAATTTTAAGGGGTTAACTGGCTTAAATGTGGCCTGTAAATGTGAAGAGTTCTAATAAAATGTTAGGCAACTGAGGTTCTGTTCACCAAGAGCTAAATTACCACCATGGAAAAATGTGGCGCTTTGATTAAGCCCATAATTTTGAGATACAGTAAGTAATAAGAACTAGCTAAAAGTAAGTGATATAACACGAAAAAAATTCAGAATCATGGTGGAAAAAAAAGGAAGGAAAAATTTTTTTTTCCAATTTTCTCCCCAATTTAAACGTATCCAATTCCACCCACTAGTTAGGACTCCCCCAATCACACGATACCACCAGTGCTAGGAGGGCGAAAGCAAACACAAGCTTCCTCCAAGTCCTGTGAAGAACCACTGTATCGCCATTGGACAGCTGAACGCGCTTGGAGGAGAACACTAACTGCCAGTTCTATTACATCAACTAACGGACACCTGTTTGTAATGTCGTGACAGGATGAGCCGTCAAATATTTGACAGTTCAATTGAAGTACCTGCTAAACACTTAACTGACAGAGACGGATTGTTCTGATAGAACGTTAGTATTCCAGTGACTAACGTTAGTAATATAACATGATGCACTTTGGTGAATCACTTACAGTACATCAGGAATGACTTTGGCTTGTCAGAATACCTGAATGAAGGAAAAGCTACTATTTACTGACCGTTCTGCTTAATTAAGTCAGACTTGCATATGTTGTATGTGGTGATTTGGCCTTAAATGTAAAGAAACTGCTCCTAGATTATATTCTTCTTTAACTTTTAGCCATACTTGCTATTTTACTTTCTTGCCTCACATAGATAGCACACTATAAGGGAACTGCTATACTCTACAGGTTACGTCATTAATACACTAAGTTAGATGCTGCTTTGAACATGTAAACTAAAAATCAACAATGAAAATATGTGTAGATGTTTTTTTTTTTTTATGGTCAACATTATTAATAATGTTGAATAACTGTTTTAGCCCTCATTGCTAAACCTTTCTGTGGTGGATTGAGGCGAAATCTGTTGCTAACAAATGTATGCCCCCTCTGAAACTCGCCCCCAAAACTCCTCTAGTCTGGGCCGTTTTAACAACTGGAACACAATCAGTAACACAAGCAAAACAAGCTAGCTAGTGAAACACTATCTTTAGCTAACTAAACCCTTTCAAGCAGTGATGTCTATGTTTATTGCACGTAATATGTTCTCCACAATTGGAGTTTTCTGGAGGACTTTTCAGCCATGCTAACTTGCATTACATCCATGGGCTAACGACAGGCTTGATGTCCATCGCCCCCTGACCTTGAGACGTAGGATTGGATATAAACATTTCACACTTAGTTTGTTCCCACCCTAAAGTCTACGTTCCCCTCACATGTAGCCCAAATTCTCATTGTTCTCATGATAAGATCACCCATTAGACGAGGTGAAAACAGCCTCTATAGGTAAGACAGATATGGATTTGGTCTGATGTGGTCCGTGTGCGCGGACTGAAGAATAAAAGCATGTTAGCAGTGCAGAACATGAGTGTTCTGTCAGCATGGTCTTCTGACCTGAGAGCTCGTGTCTGGTGTTGAAACTCTCGGTCCTCTCCACAGCAGTCACACGCCGCGCCACGCAGATCATACACGACTGCAGGTCTGAGAACATAAACACGGGCACTCAGATTACAGAACTCCTCCAAATCTCATTCAAAACACAGATTCAGTCAGGTGTGCCCAAACTTTTGACTGTACAAATAACTATCAACTCTTCATGGCACTTTATTGTAATCAACTGTTGCAGTTGGCGGGGAATTCAATTTCACATATTGATTCCTAATTTCACTCTTTATTATGTGAGATTTCTTTACTCAGCGGGAGGCTTACAGGATTAAAGTGAAGCCATCCACAGAAACCTCGCGTAGCAGCCACTTCGGTGAGGCTCACATTACAAGCTTTACCGCTTAATTCCAGTATTTCTTGCTCAGATGCTTCACATGTGTGTGTGTGCAAGTGACTCATATCTGTCATTACATCTGTCTGTGCCTTGAAAACCCCTGCACACATTTTATCATCAAATTAAAGCCCCTGCTGACCTGCTGCCCATTCTGGATGACGACCACAGTAATATGTGAATGCCCCGAGCGTTCTATTGAGGACAGTCTTACCTTCACCTTCCTCCATCATGGCTTTGGGTTGTGTGAGGGCGAAACACTGCATGGTCTCGTAGCGCGGGCCCCCAGGGGCCTCATCGGTGGGTCCGGGGCCATGACCAAACTTCACCAGCATCCGGCAGTTAAATGTGTGGCTCTTCTGCCGAGGAGCTTCACCCCCCCACGACACGCCGTTCACTGAGGGAGGAGGAGAAGGAGGAGAGACCAATTATTCATCAATTATTTATAGTTCAAATGTCAATTGTCTTTTTTTTTTTTTTTTTTTACTGTTTGTTGCACACCAGTGTACATGAAAGGCAATGAAGTCCACATAAATATAAATAAAGTAGAAAAATAGAATAATAATATAGCACAAAAAAGAAAATGACACAAAATACAGTAAATCACTGACTGGACAGATTGATTGATTGATCGATAAGTAGATATATAAGTAGATAAATACACAGATAGACAGAAACACACACTTCATTGATCTCCAGGGAATATTTGGGAGCAATAACAAAAGAAAGTTGTAATTTTATATTATTGTATTAATTATTTCTCACTCATAGTTAATTGAAACAAGCTGAAATTCTGTGTAAAGCACAGATTCTAGATATTTGGTCCATTCCACGTTTTGTTTTTGTATCTCTATCACATTTTGTGTCTGTAAGTAGAAGAGGAGATATTTTATGATAATTTGAATTTGATGGAAAGTTACTGTTGGGTATAGTCTTGCTCTGCCTGCTTTACATTTTAATCATGTTTGTGCTATTTTTAGCATCAAAATAAACTGTTAATAATCTGTCCATACAGAGTACAATTGTAAATAATTTTGTACTTGACCATGTCATTTTACATAAATGGAGAGTTTCATTCCAAAATGCTGTATATCCATTTTTAATTTTTTAAATTTTTTTTAAAAAGAATTACAGCTGATGTTAATTGAAAAGACATTTTTATTTCTCTAATTAAGATCATAGCACTGATATATCAGGCAAGTCCACCCCAAATATGACATAATGAAAAAAAAAAAAGTAAAAAATAACTGCGTTTTCCACTGAATCGCTTCAAATGATTAATTAAATTAAGTGATGTAAAACAAATAGTATAGCAACACTAAATTAATAACCCTAGATTGTATTATTTATTACTGTATTCAAGAGTTATGCAAATGTAATTAATTATGCAACTGTATAATTAGTCCTATAACGACATTTAATTATGCGATGTCAACTGAGTGTAAAGAAAAATGACAGTAATGATGTAGCATGTAGAAACAGGTTAGAGCCACAGAGAGAAGCCACACTCTACTGGGTGTTCTGACACAGCGTCCATGTATCTCTCTGCACGCTACACAGCAGCATTCTAAACCACAATATGCATGAATGGACACCTGAAACGGGCATTAGCACTGCAATCTTAATGGCATTAATGATCCACTGTTACACTTTTCCAGGACTTCACTAATATTTCTGTGACATATTTCCAGGTTTTCCAGGATGAGCGGGAACTCTGTCTCGGTGCTGCTGTGCCGTGTGGAACGTAACTAAACAGTAAGCAGCTGAGAGAGCTGCCCTCCTTCTCTAACCTCAATGACACTAAAAGAAAAAAGCGCTGCTCTCTCTTTGCTGCTCCTCTTCGCTGCTCCTCTTTGCTGGGCTAATGAAGCATGGTCTGAATGCAGCGAGGGCTGTCGATTTCCGATAGCCGAGCTGCGTGTGGGAGCGCAGGGAGCCATCTGTTTTCATTAGAGCTCAAACACGGATGTGTGTGGAGTCACCTTCAGCAGAGCTGCTTCGCAGAGCCTCTGCGGTCACCGACACCTAAAGACGTGCTCCTAAACTATGTTTAGTGTGCTAATGAGTCTAATGACGGATGAAAACTAAAGAACTAGATTGGCAAAAAATCTTCACTCATCTATAAAAATGTCCAAATTTCAGGCTTGAAGACGACTGTCATTTTAGCTATGCTAATGTACTTTTGACCATTTTAACAGACGACAGAACCAACAAGCATGTGTATCTGAAATTATTAACCAAATTGATGCAGTTTGAGGCGATCAAGTAATAATTCAGACATGCAGTTTGCACTATGGTGGCTACGAGCTTCCTTTGCATGTTAGCTACCTCAGCCTTGCAACTGAAAGAAACTTTAGACACTGAAAGTTAGGGTTGAGATGCTCACACCACACTGTAAAAGAACACTGGCTATGTTTACATGCAAAGATTTTTGCCCACCTGATTAAATAGCAAATACAAAATTAGTCACCTTGCGTGTTTTAGTTGGTAGTAACTTTAGGCTCCTGCAGATGGCGTTGCATGAGGATGATTGGGCTATAAACACCTGCGGGGTGTGCAACGGCATTCATAGATTGAGAAAAGGTGGTACAGTGTAGTTAATGTCTCGTTCAGTGTGTGGGTTGCAGAGCAGATGTTAATGATTGGCAAAAAGGAGTGACTGCATTTGGACATCATGTTCTGAGACACAAAAGCTGGACGCCCGTCCCACCGCCACCTTTTAAAGTTCGCAGCATAAACTTCATCTTTTCTGCAGATCAGTTTCTGCTCCCGCCATGTTGAACGTTATAAACTTTCGCTATGACGCGACGCACATGTGCAGAACAAACGGAAACTTTCTGATTGGGAATGCAATCGGATACAGGTGATTACATGGTTATTATTCTTCTATTTAACAGATTATTAACAGGAATACCCACCTCGTTCGATCGGATAGAAATAATATTTTGAATGGCTTCCGAACTAGACTAGTCCGATTGAGTATACATAGTATATACATAGACGTATTCTATTCCAATTGAGCTATTAGTTGGTTGAGCTATCATGTTAATGATGAACAATCAATATATTAAGCAGCAATTGTGCACAAATCAGAGAAATGGCCTGTAGGGCTGTAACAACAAGCATATTTTAAGATACGAGACTATTTTTGAGTCTAAGGTCAAAATTTGATTACATTTTCGATGTGCTAGCAATGTTTGACGTTATACCCTAGACTTGCTATTGTTATGAGTCTTAAAGCATGAAAATAAAGATGAAATATGAACAATAAATAAAATAGTAAAGACTTTTATGGGTAATTTCTACAGATGATTCAATAACTACTGTAAAATTGAGAAACTAAAAAATAAGAGAAACTAAAGTGTGGGCTCATATATGGTCCCTTCAGGGATAAAGTCTTGATTATACACAGCTCTATTTAGACAGCAGAGACAAATAAAATAGATAAATGTCTCAAATAGAATTTATAAGTCTCTTTACAAAAACATCCAGCCCTTTGAGCTCACCCACTGCCCACCCACAGCCCACCCACTGCCCACCCAGCCCACTTACTGCCCACCCAGCCCACTTTACTCCGTAAGGCTGCACCCAGTTTGTCACTAATAGCTGCACTAATATTGTTCCCCCCTAATGGCCTGCATTAGGGTGCCTACACAATAGACTACACAAGAATGGAGAAGTGAATGAAAATGCATGGAGGGTGCTGTCTCAACACTGTTTTTAACGTGCCCTTGCCCACTCCGACACTCAAGTGTCCACTTATGACCAAAGGGCAAGAGGAGCCAATGAAGAGCTGATTATTTAAACAGGATGCACTTCAGCTAGGTTAGCCTTGGTGAGCTAATCATCTAGCCATGCAAACTTTGTAGTTCAAAATGTTTTTTGGAGAAGTTTGAACATAACATCCATAAAATATGTGAGTTACTGCTTTGTCTGGTTATATACTTGGCGTAGTGCCTTTCTTTTTGTTGTTGTTAGCCATGCAGCCTTTAGCATGCTAACAAGCCAATGCATATAAAGTATTAATACTTTTTTCGATTTAAAAAAAAAAATTATATTTTAAAAACGTTTTCTGTACAGAATCTTTTGCCTACAACTGTATACGGATCACGGTTCATTTTGAAAACTAACAGCATTTACACACTGCACCAAACTCCTATACTTCAACCAGGCCTAACGTGTGTGCGAGTCTAACCACTGTTCCTGGGCAGGTTCTTGTGGAACTCCTCGCGGTCCTCCTCGTGGAGGATGTTGTAGACGCTGGTGTTGATGAGCTCCTCCTGTTTGTACTGCAGGTACTGAGTGACGTTATCCGACACAAAGACGATGCTTCCCTCCCTGTTCACCACAAACAGGAAGCCATCCAGGGCCTACAGAGCGAAAAGAAAGGAGCACTCAGCTGGGGTATAATCTCTCACCTCGCATCGATTGGCTTTAATTACAGTTCTTCAGGGAATGCATCCCGAATCGAATATAACTGATTCAAACATTCCAAAAGCAATACACTTTAATCACTACCCTCAAATCCAGATCCATATCTCTTAGTTACCTGGCTCAGGTGTGTGGGTAACGGACTGAACATATTAGATATAAAGTCATAACCAAGAAATGTGAAGCAAAAAACTCCCTGCAGTCAGCAATAGACGTGTTGTTGACTCTTGTTGGAAACCTCACTCTCTCAATCAGTTAGACCAAGAGCAACTGTTAAAAAGGAAGTCTGATAATTTTTTTAACGTTTTGCACGATTAAATGGTTAATATGTTAACAGAGTCATTTAATTAAACAGAGAGATTGAAATGCTCTGTTTTAGAGAAACGTACAGTCAGAATCGACAGTGGTGGTGATAGGAACCAGACGTCTGAACAGTTTAATGTCTCTAAAAGCTCCCTATTTTACAATAGTTTTGAGATAGCAAGAAAGACAACGTATATTTTCAGATGTATGACTATTTTACCATTATATATGACTCAGAGGTCACACGTAAATGTCTATATTTGTGTTGTAGACATGGTGACCCCTGGTTCCCATCAGCACCACTGTAAAGAAATCTGAGTCTGTAAGTTTCTCTACAATGAACCATTTCACATCAAGCTTGTGAACCAAATATTAGCAACATAGCTAGCTAACACTGAGCACATTTACATGCACTTCGTAATCCGGTAACTGCAGAAAATCAGATTTTTTGAGTAATCCCATAAATGCGTTTACATGCGCTTGAGTAATCAGATAATGGGGAAACTCCGGGTCTACATGAGTCAGGCAGTAATCGGATCTCTGCTTTGCAGCTGGCCAATAAACTCACAGAAGAAGACGTGACGTAAACATAATGCAAAACTCAAATGTCATACCGCAGCTTTTTTTTTTTTTTTAAACATTGAGCCACTTCACCTGAAAATATGAGTATACGCCATCTAGAAGATGAAGAATGTTTAAACCCTTCATTTTGTCAAGCACGCATTTGGTTTCAGTGTTGCTTCAGAAGTCCATCTTCCAGATGCTATGTTAAACGCTGATTGCTTATTTCTGGTACTGCGGTCTATTTTGAGAAATATGAAAGAAATCAGAGTAAGAGTTTACACGCACTGAGAAATCTGATTACTGAGCTAAAATCCAGCTCTCTTTATCAGATTTCTTAGTCGGATTTCTAGACCTTACTCTGATCTAAGAAATCAGAGTGTTCATTTTCCATAACCATTCGAATAATCAGTAGAAATCCGTAGAAATCAGTAGAAAATAACTGCAGAAATCCGATTACGATCAGATTATTAAGTGCAAATAAACGCACTCACTAACATAGCAAACACTTCACAAAGTGATAATTATAAAAATTCTATGACTATCCTTGACTATCCTTACCTGGAGGAGTTAAGAATTCTTTAAATTGTGTTCCGGACAGTTTCTCGATAATGATAGCTTCAACCAAATATGCCACCAGAGACATTATAAAAAGAGACAGTTCAGTGATTAAAAAATCCCACCATTCAATCAAAAAAAAGCCAATTGCCTTGCTGATAAAGATTGAATAAAGCTCACATAAACAAACATTTCTCAGCACCGCTCTATAAATGGTGCCATTGCACCTGTACGAAGTTTACTTTCATTATTTATATAAGATCCATGATGTTCCTCAATAAGTGTTTCTGCTTTGTTTTATTAATATTTTAGTCTTATATTGAAAGGCGGTTCACTTTTTTCAACGCTGGAGAGGCGCGGCACCCCATACGACAAAAAACATCAGTAATTCTTGACTGACCATATTGGAAACGCTAACTGGCCTCTTCTCTAATCTCATATAAAGTCTGGTAGCTCCTCCTCATCGCCAGCCTTTGCAATCAGACATAACTTCGCTGACTTCTCTTGCTCACCTGCAGTAAAAGTGGCCCCAGATGGTCTTTGTCAATGACCCCCTGACCTGTGGAGGATACGTCAGCTTTCTGGACATCATCATCGTTGGATGAGGCTTTACCTGTTTGGTTAAAC
>JAILXH010095993.1:4759-15151 GCA_023558415.1 Piaractus mesopotamicus | reverse complement strand
TGTGTGTGTGTGTGTGTGTGTGTGGGTCTGTGCTCAAATCTGTATCTGTATGTTTATGTGCATGGGAAAAACTTTATTTGAAGGCTACCTGCACAGGGACTTGATGACGCAGTAACTATTTTAAAAAGCCGTACTTGAGTATTTATGAACATCTGGTTGTGTTGTATTGACATAAGGGTCCTTAAAATAAAGTGACAGGCATTTGTTTTCTTTATTGTACTGTTATGAAGCATCATTTCCAAGTAATGGAACTTATTAGGCAGAGGCCTAATTAAGAACACTGTATATCAGTCCTGTATATCTTATGTCATCTTGCAATTACTGGCATTAACAGTGCATAAATACCCAAGTATTGCTTTATGACTACATTATTCAATGTGTTATGAAGTCCTTATGTAGGTGTGTATGTGTGGTTGGGGGTGCATATGGGTGTATGTGTATGGGTTGCATGGCTATGTGAATGCTTGTGTGTGCCATTTCCTTGATATTGAAGGTTTGACAGAGGAAAATTCACTTCTTGATTATGCCTTATGCACTTAAACAACAATAAATAATGTTTTGTTTTTCATTTTTATTTCATAATACTTTTGTTTTTGTTGGTGTTGCCATCCTCAGATGTTCAAATCCGTCACAAACCATCTGGTGAAAGCAGATTATCAACAGTGTCAAGGGTTTCACAATGGATTCACAATTCCCATATCAGAGCGTTCCTATTTTTTAGTGTTTTATGCCATTTAAGTGTTTTATGCCATTTGCATTTAATGATAAATTAATAAAGTCTTGAAGTCCAAAATGACTTATAATAGCCTTGCATTGCATTAGCGTACTTTAATGAAACTGTAACGTAATTAAAGTTACATTGAAGTATAAGCAGCTCCTATGAAGTTAGCATGTATATATACATATATAAAAATATATATAAAAACATAATACAATGATTTGCAGATCTCATAGGCCCATATTTTATTCACAATAGAACATAGAACACATAGAATACATATATAAAGTCCTTTTACTTTGAGCATCTCTATACGGTACTAAATATACCAAATGACCAAACATTTGAACATCCATTTTGTCGCTAATAAAATCAAAACACTGCCAAAACATTACTAAATGTTTCAGTTGTGACTGTTTTGATAGTGATAATTGTTGCTAATTTTGAGCAGAACTCAAAAACACAAGCCAGTACATGATTAGCAAACACAGCTTTGAACAGTTGTGCAAACATTAAATCATAATATTTTTCATAACAGCACCAAAAGTTTACTTAATTGAAGAAATTACATGAGCACTGACAATTGTTAAGGTTACACACTGATTTTCAGACTCTGGGACACATTTACTACATCTACTAACTACATTTGCTATTTACTAACTGCTCACCATGTGGCTGTTAGGGACAGGAATGCAGACTCACTTTCTGGTCTTTTTTTTTCACAAGTGGAATTTTAGGGGTCAGGGTTTGGGACAGCACCTCTTAACAGAAAGTACCCTACAAATGATTTTGAATGCATTTAGTTTATTTATATCTCAGTGAATGCCTTGGGTTTAAATAGGTCATAATAATCACTGTAAATTTCCAAAGTCTGAATACTTAACTATTTCATTATTTATTTATTTATTTATTTATTTTGCTGTGACACTGCAGTTGGAACTAATTCAGTAGAATTATATATATTTGTGTGTGTGTGTGTGTGTGTGTGTGTGTGTGTGTGTGTGTATGTGTGCACGTGCGTGCTTTTGTGCATGCCCACACACATGCTCTGGAAGTTCCAGGTCGGGGCTCTCTCACCTTAGGAAAGGAAAAACTTCAGCAGATGGCAGGCCTTTAGGGTTTGCAGCACATTGTGGCTGAATTACAGTCCAGAGGGAGATGGAATGCCTGATAACCTCCATCCCCTGGTTCCATCTGCTGAATCCTAAGCAAGGACACTGTACTCGGAGATGCACTCACTATTTCACATTCCTGATGAGCAATTATTTGCTGTGTCAAGCAGGAGATCCTATATTAGGAATGCATGGCTCTGTCACAGTCTTATCTCATGTTTTTGTTTCTGTTGTCCTGTAAATGGTATATGTGATGTGGTGCTGGGGTGTTTATTTGCAGAGACGTGCATTTGTGTACGTGTACTTTAGGAGTGGGCGATACGATGATATGTTATCAGAATGGTGATAAACCACGCCACTGTGGGCTTTCTTGAGAAAAATTTAACCAGTTGACTTTTGAAGCACCTACATTTAGATTGTATTATGTTGCATGTTATTTATATGCTTGTAAGTGATGAAATGGATAGATCAGACGCAGTTTTGGTTGTGTAATCATGCTTAAGTTAGAAAGGAGGCAGATTCATCATTGTCGTCAACCTGAACGTTTGCTAAAGCAACACTGCATTTTAAACTGGAAACTCAACATTATACATTAGCTTTAAATAAAGATTGCTACAGTTGCCCCATTAGGCTGAACAGGAATTTTACCAAAGATCTACAAAGCTTTTGTTTTGTTACAGAACTGCCGGTTGGCATTGTCCTCTAAGCGCACTGAGCTGTCCAAATGTGAAAAGATGCAGTGTTGCTTTACTTGTCTCAGAGGAAGCCTGGTAGCATTGTGTGATGGGGAGGCCTAGCTAGCAGGTAGAATTGGACAAGACTAAATACATGTCTTATTTAGAGTTTTACCAACTGTTCACGATTGTGTATCATACCATTGTAATGGCTAATTTTTCAGCAAATCATTGTATACATTTTCACATAAACTAATATGTTATTATGTATGTATTATTTTTTTGTCTTGTCATTACTGTTTCCTTGTGCATTGGATCTATTCTAATGTTGGTAAACCTCACAAAAACTGTTGATCAATGCTATGTATTGTCCCATATTGCCCACCCCTAGTGCGCATGAATGCGTGTATATTTTCTTGGTTGTATTTTCCATAGGTATAGTCCCTGATCTCTACAGTAGTCTATCTCTGCAGTAGATTGCTTTGTAGAGCTGTACATTCTCAACTTGAACAGACCGATGAGAAATACCACTTGTTTCCCTGAACAGCGTTTCAGAAGAACAAAAAGCGGCTTGAATGGTGTGCGATCATTACAGCGCTTCGTTGCTCATCCTTGCCTAAAAATAGGGGTTTGTGGCTCCTCTCATAAGCTTTCATTCCTCCTCATATGAATGACCCATGTACAATAGGCATAAAGCACTTGTAATACACATTGCCAGCAGATGCATGCAAAATAGTCCTATTGTCTTCCTTTAGACAACAAGGTGTTTTGTTACAGTGTTTACATTAACCGTCAAAGGAGGAGAGCATCACAATAGAGCATCTTCTTCTGATTGTTTTGTATCAAAGCTGTTGTTGTCCATGAATGCCTAGAAAAGATGCTGTATCTAATTGCAGCCGGGCATCTTTCTATGCACTGGTATAATCTTGCATCCCTGCATTTACAAAATCCTTTAGAAACGCAATTAATTTTGTCACAATTACACAGCAGTCAGCACCACATTCAGATAGCCGGTATGGGCCTGATTACGCTTCGTCTTTTCCTTCATTCTGACTGCATTGTTTAAACCAAAATTGCCAACATACTGGTAGAAAATTCCTCCAAATGCAGTGAGCAGACTGCGTCAGCCGCATTCAGATGGATGCCCTGCAATATGTATGGCTCTGTTTTTATCCGGCTTTTTTTAATGCATGTTTGGGAGGACGAATGGGCCAGGATTCTTTCCCTGTCCGTTGAGGACCTTAACCAGCCGTAGCCTCTCCAGAAATAACAGCTGTTTCCACTTACATAATGGCAGCAAGATGTCACTTCATATTCTGGCTGGTGAGACTGTCACAAGTCGTTAATCCAGGTCCTTCCGTGGGCCACGCTGTCACGTCCAGCACTGGAGCGCAGCAGAGTCAGGCCTGCAGTGAGGACACACACACACACACGTACACAAAAACACACACACACACACACACACACACACACACTCACATAGAGGCCTGTTTACTGTAGCCTGGAATGCACTTTAAACAGGTGTCTTACAAGCTCACAGCTTCACGGCACCTTTATCACACCTGTTAGTGACACTGCGTCCTTCGCCACCCTGTCCTCTTTTTGTTAGCCTTTCTGTCTGCATGAGTGAAAGGGACTCGGGCAAGGTCTGCCGTGTGTACCCGGTACATCTGTGGTTACAGGTATGTCAGCAAAGTCACATCAGGAGTTGATAATTACCCTCCACAATCAACCTTTTAAACTGTGCACTCTTAAAATTTAAGATACTAAAAAGAGAAAAGGGGCTCCTACAAGAACCATTGAAGAAGAACCACTTTTTGGTTTCTTAAGAACATTCAAATGGATTTTAGATTCCACTGTTTCTCACTTTAATGAGACAAAACAGATTGATGTAGCATATAGACATTCATTCAGTCATTCGCTCCCCAGTCCACAAACTAAAAAGCAGCCCATTTTAAATTCTTTGCCTGTGATGTCACAGAAATTGATGCATTTACATATATCCACCTGTTAAAAATCAGAGGTCAGCTCAACTTAAAATGATGTAGTAACTGATTACATGGCTTTTCTTGAGTTCACTCAACTGGAGGACACACAACTCAAACTTCTTAGTTGAGTGAAAAGTTCTCTTAATTTTTTACTTCTGCATCTCAGTTGGGTAAATAAAATAAACATGTTTTTTTTTTTCAACTTCCAGACTAGCCAGGACTCTTTCCATCACACAATACTGCTAGACATTTTTCCTCTTGAGCACGCACTTATGGATGGCAATGGCACTGCTGGGGCTCAAGCTCACAACCTCATGTTGGGTTGATGGCTTAGTCCACTGCATCATTCAGGAACGCATGAAGCAACTCTTTTGTGTGTACAAATGTTTAAAACACTGGAGAAAATATTTGTTGTTTTAACTTTAAAGCATGGCATCATCTCATGTGGTGCAACTATCTAATAATTCATCCCAACATCAGGAGATTGTGGGTTTGAATCCCATACTATGACACAGCTGTCCATATCTGGAAGCCCAAGAGGAAATATGCCAGATAGAACTGTATGATAGAAGGAGTGCCACCTACTGGGGAAATTGATTTAAAAAGTGCAAGTTCATGTTTGTTCATCTAACTGAGATGCAGACCTAGAAACAGTAGCTGGGAGAATTTTTGACTCAACTAATAAGTTCGAGTTGGGTGAACTCTGGTGTCCTCAAGGCGAGTCAACTCAAGAAAAGCCATGTAATCAGTGACTATATCATTTTAAGTTGAGCAGACCTCAATTTTTACAATGTATTCAGCTTACAGCAGTTTAGCCCTGCCCATTCACACTGAAGTTATAAGTAGTGTTTCAGTCTGGACTTCTTTTTGAATGAGGCACAACACAGGGCAGCCAATAAGAATAGAGCTCTTACATATATCAGTCTAAAAGGCACAAAAACAGAAACAGCCTATTTAACTCTAAGGAATAAAGAGAGGTTTGGTTACATAAAACCAAACAAACACCTAACATAATTACCATATGTAGCAATATAATTTCAGCATTGCTATTTTGTCCATATTGTGCAGCCCTATTACTCAGGCATCATCCTTAAGGCTTATTACTATATCATTAGTAGCTACTATGAACTGCTCATTAACTACTACAAAACTAATATGTAAGGTATGTAGTTATAAGCGTCAGGAAGAGAAGTTCTTAGAGATGAAAAGGTTAAAATGGTCGGTTATCTTGCAGAGAGCATCACAATCTATTGCATTTTATGTGAGCAGGTTTTGTAAGGGCAGCCTCCGTCTCTGTTCTGCAGCTGTAGAAAAGGCCAAAAGAGGTGAAGTATCAAATGCCTAGTAACATCCAGAATGCTGGAGGGGTTTTTTGGGTAAATACAATACTGACAATGCTGGTTGGTGTATGATTCCCGTAAATGTTCAATGAGGCACAGATCTGTGAGGAAACAGCTTCTTTTTTTAAGGAGATATCATCTGCCCTCTACTGGCCACTGAAAAAGTCAAGAAATGTGCTTCATAAACTTCATACGAACTTTGCACGTCCTCCCTGGGTGCTGCATCAAATCAGCCCTGCTGAACTCTGCAATGCCGCTGAAATGAGATGCCGTGCCGCTGCTGAATAGTAGCCGGAGTGATCGCATTTGAAGGCCACACTGATAAAGAATGATTCGTGTTTACTGTACAATGAGTCATCTGCCCATTGATCAGGGGAATATGGTTTCGTCTGTTGTACAGTGTCCCTACAGGCGGCGCCTTCGTGGCTGGGTTTCATTCTCTAAGCCTCAGATAAGCAGCTCTCTTCCATTATGACCCTCACAGTATGCCTTTTTCTCTGACCGCCATACGTGCTTTTGTACAAGTGGGACTCTATTACAGACTGAACCACACTGCTTTCTGAAAGCACCGGAACCTAACAGAAGATACAGCACACCAAAAGGTCACAGGATATGATGATGCACTGCTGGATACGTCAGGCCGAAAGCTTCTCAGAAGTGTGGCGTGGCATCAGCGTCTTCACGGTTTGAGACTTTTCTTAGAAGTGCAGAATGATCCCTTACACAACGTGCCAGATGTTATATGTAGAAGGATGTAGAGCGGTGTCTTACTGTGATGGATAAGCATTGCATCAGATACCAGAAAGAAAAAGGGGGGGGGTGCGAAAAATTCACCATGACGTTCCGCCATTCTGTAACGCCATGTAGTCTGCTGCTGGATACAAAACTTCTATGCAGCTCTGCTGGGGAGAGAGATTGTTCCCTTTTGTTCCCCGCGTGTCGTAATATTTCTTTCATACCGCATTCAAATATTAATGACGAGAGAATCGAAAAAGCCATGAATCGCCCAAGCCAGCAGCTCTATGAGTGTTAAGTGGAGAGGGTCTGTAATATTTACAGACCACTCCTGCAAATCGCAATGAAATTTCTTTCTTTGAATTACACCCGCCGTTGTTGCTTGTAAGAGCATGGAGGCATGCGGACTGTAAATTTGATTCGGTCCTGGAGCACAAATCGCTTATGGAAGCCTTATCGACGGAGATGTAGTGACCAAAATTAGCCATCTTTAGACCTTGAATGGACAAAATAAGTGTTTTTCCATTTAAGTAAGACTTGCGCACTCTAACGCAGCATTTAATTGCTTTTTCAAAGGCAGGCCCTGGAAGCAAATGGGCAGAGAGGCAAATGGAAAAAAAAAAAAAAAAAATGGAGATAAACATGAGTGTGCAATTATATTCTCACACAGTTCTCTATCGACTGACCCTGTGTTCAAAGTGTCAGGAAAAAAAAAAAAAAAAAAAGAACAGCTCATGTTGCCAGAGCCTGACTATATTTTGACACAGGTGTTAATGACTTGATTAGTTCATGGGTCAAGGTAAATTAGCCTAGTGATTTTTTTAACCAGGGCCACTCTCAGGCTTATTGACCTAATTAAAAGCGAAGGCGTAACTTTTCATAGAGTGGCTCGTGTCAGGCTTCATGTAAAGTAATGTAAACTCATTATAGTCAGAGTTTTTCTTTTTCTTCCAGCAGGCAAAAAAAAAAAAAAGAGTCTCTTTATGGCCTGACCTTTCATGGTGGTCATTGACAAACCCATGATCCGGCACGGATTTCATTAGGGAGAGAAACTCATCTTCATTGATCAAACTGAGAACTGGATGGAAAGCCTCAGCAGGAGGAGTAGCTGTGTGCTGATCAAAGAGGTCCGGCCACAGTGTCCGCACACATGCACTAGCCCTCCACAGGCTGCAGGGTAGGAGTGAGTTTCCCCCCATGTTAAGCCAGTCCATCCAACAGCATGCACTGGCCTTGTTTCGTCTTCTTTTACTCCTTCACTAATATTGTAAAGTTATGTTCAAAGGTTTGAACACCAGTTTCTAAATGAAAAGAAGTACATATCCTCTATCAGTATCATTATACAAGACTTTTATTATGATAGCAGTGGCATAAGAAAGGAGATAAATCTGTGTTCTCCATGGATTCGTGCCGTACCTGCTGCTATATCATAATTATAGTAGCAAACTGATATTAGCATAGTAGCATATGTCAAACTCTAACAAGATTTCTACTCACGCATACATACTAAGACAATTGCAGTTAAAAAGCTGTTTATCTGAACTGTACACATTTATTTGCTCAGAAAAACAATAATATTACAATAGATATAAATCACAATATCAGATTAAGTAGTGATTTTATGTATGTCAGCGCGTTTGTTTAACTATTTCTAAACCTCTACTTGTGGAAGCCAAGTATAATTTGTGGTTATTATTCAATACCTGGTCCGGCTAATCAATACTTCATTAAATTAAATCAGGTGTGCTGCCGGAGAAATTTAATAAATCCACATCATGGCCGGGGGTTGCAAAGGAAAAATCTGGCACCAAACTTTGTCCTTCAAACTTCCTCACACGATATCTACTACAAGATAATGACTTCATTTCAAAATAAGTAATTCTTGTTATTTTTTACTGTATTTGTTTATTTGTATCGGTTCTAAAGATACACTATATGGACAAAAGTATTGGGACACGCCTCTTAACCTTTGAATTCCGGTGTTTTATTCAGTCCCTTTCACACAGGTGTATAAAATCAAGCACCTAGCCATGCAGTCTGCCTTCACAAACAATTTTGAAAGAATGGGTCATTTTAAAGAGATCAGTGAATTTGAGGGTGGTGCTGTAATAGGGTGCTAATGTTGCAACAAGTCAGTTTGCAAAATTTCTTCCACGATCAACTATGAGGGGTATTATTGAAACGTGGAAGCAATTAGGAATCACAGCAACCATGAAGTGGTAGACCACATAAAGTTGCAAGCCTTACATCACCAAGCACAATGCCAAGCGTCGGATGGAGTTCCAGCATGGCTGAGCCCCGGTGCACAAAGCTCCACAAAGGTCCATAAAAGCATGGTTGGGTGAGTTCGGTGTGGAAGAACATGACTGGCCTGCACAGAGCCCTGACCTCAACCCCATCAAACACCTTTGGGATGAGCCAGAACGGAGACTGCGCGCCAGGCAAATATCAGTGTATGACCTCACAAATGCTCTTCTGGATGAATGAGCAAAAATTCCCACAGATACACTCCTGTATCTTGTAGAAAGTCTTGTAGAAAGTTTTTCCAGAGGAGTAGAAGCTGTTATAGCTGCAAAGAGGGGACCAACTCCATATTAATGCCCATGGATTTAGAATGGGATGTCATAAAAGCTCCTGCAGGTGTACTGTGTAGGGGTCCCAATACTTTTGTCCATATAGTGTATATAGTGTTTTATACAAGCAAAAATACATTTATTGCCAAGATAAATCATTTTAAATAATGTACTTTGGTTCCTATAGGACGGCGTTTTAGGGCCACTGTTAATAAAAATAAAAATAGCAGACTTCGAGAAAAAAAAGTCATACTATTTAAAGTCATAATATTTCGAGGAAAAATTTGTGTGGTATAATATTTTGAGAATAAAGTCATAATATTTAGAGGAAAAAAGTCATAATATTTAGAGGATAAACTTTCGACTTTTTTCTCGAAATATTACAACTTTATTCTCAAAGTCTACTATTTGTATTTTTATTAATAGTGGCCCTAAAACACCATTCTATTCCTAGGACTTTTGCACAGGACAGATCTACAGTTGCTCAGAATCCTGTGTAGAGTCAAGCAAACATTAATTTTCTCTTAAGAGTGTAAAAAATATGTGTGCAAAACCACTCTTTTCCTAACTGCTAGCATACATGCTAACAGCACTAGTATTATAACGTCTGCGCCAGGTAATACTATATTGACGAACAAAAGTAACTTAATAAAGTGATAATTCTAAAGGAATATTTCAATATAGGAAGTGATATTTCAGTAAACCAAAATTATTGTTATTCCACAGTCTGGTGCACTTATTGGTGATGTATTACTGTCTGGTGACTGGATTCTCAACTAGCACAGCAAAATTCACTAAATAAGGCTGCTTGTACAGCAAGATAAAAGAAAACCTCCAGCTGAAGTCAAACACAGTGAGAGCACAAACAGAAGTTCTCCCCGTGTGTTATTTCACCTGTTATTAGGTCATTGTTATTGTAAGACTTGTGTTTTTGGCTATCTTCTATTATTTTTTAGCCTTATATTGACAGTTAGGTATGAGGGTAGTATCTAATAGTCTATATCGCTGCCTGCTGCTTCTCTCAAGCAGCACTTGTGCTTACATGTTTCAACGGTAATGATCAGTCAATCAGTCAGTCAGTGGCTCAGTAAGAGACATCGACTCGAAAAAAAAAAACCCACATCATATGAAACTGTAGATGGATTAAATGTAGAAGCTAGAGCATGTTTGCTCATTTTTTCAGACTTGTTTTCACTTTCTTTCTTCTTTCTGCTGAACACATTCCCCATTCCCTTTCATTTCTAAGGGACAC
>JAILXH010095985.1:0-12487 GCA_023558415.1 Piaractus mesopotamicus | reverse complement strand
GAAAGATAGCGCTCTCCCGCTCTCCAACGCCTCACAGCTTCCTCAGTTTACTTTCGTTTAAATCAGGGCTGTAACTCACTGAACCCACTTCTTTCTTTCACTTGTTCCTAACGTTGTTTGGGAATGCACCAATACTAAAATATGACTTTGAGCGCTGTAACAGCGCTGTAGTTGTGAGGATTGTGATTGTGATTTAACGCTGCTAAATCTGGTTAGGATGTACAGAAAGAGGCGAGTTCACTGTAGGTCAGATCAGTTACGCCACTGATCTCATCACTCACACTTGGTCACAGAAGGACAGATCGCCGGTCACTCCACTCAAATAGGGAATGACGCTGCTAAAGTATATTTGGTGACCCCTCCCTCTCTAATCATGTCAAAACTCGGAAGTGCGCCCTCTCGTGGCAGCAGCAGAGTAGTGTCGCTTTCCTTGCAGTAGAAAACACCACCAGGGCTGTTGCTGAACGTGGAAGTGTGAGAATGGTGTATTATATGAAAAATGTATCGAACCTTTCTTATCGCTCAATCGAGGAAAAGTTATATCGCGATAATTATCGTTATCGTTTTATCGCCCAGCCCTATCTGTAATTAACCAACGGATTAGTAGCATTTCATATATATTTGGGTTTTTTTTTCCCCTGGACACAGGATGGCGTTCTGGTGGATGAATTTGGCCTTCCTCAGATTCCAGCTACATAAGAAGAGACTAATTTGGCAGCACATACACATGCATCATAATATCTGCCATGCAACAGACTGGGACATTTGCATTTACACTCGTACCTTATTATGAAACAGGATCGCTTACCTTAAAAACTCTGGGGTCGAGATACATTACTTGTAAACACAGCCAATTTCTTGGTCACGATCTCATCCCAGAGTATTTCTTATTGCTCTAGAAGGAATGTATCTACCATAATCATCAGGATTCACTGTTAAGCTCTCTAGTTCTGATTGTTCTGTTTGATTAAATTTTTACCAGATAAACATTTTCTTTATTTCGTTTTCTAAAGGATGTACTTGGTTGACTTTGTACCGCAACACTGTGTTGCCAACTACCAACAAATAAATTATTCTATATTTGACAAATGTGTTTATAGAATTTAAATGATGAAAAATTTTAATTGCTGTATTTCTTCATCGTTACGGGGCATAATTGGCTACAAGCAGAGTAAGAATAAATAAATGTATCCAATTTTCTCAAACTGAGTCTGAGAAACAAAACTGATAGAAGTCAAAGTTATTGCCCAAAAAATGTAGATGCTGGGGGCATTAAAATGTGTCAATGCATAAATCTGAAGAGGGCTGTTCAACTGTATGGATTATGAGATTCCACAATTTATGTTTGTGTTTTTTATTTTATTTATTTTTTGAAACTCAAATATGGTTGCCCCTGGTGAATATACATTTTGTTTATTTTCTACCAAGAACATATTTCTGCACATTTTAATGCACAATCACTGTGTATTTTCTAAATCTAAAAATTTTATTTTAATAGTTATTTTATAATTTTCCCCCAATATGTTAAACTCAGCAAATAAACAGAAATTGTGCATTAAAATTTGCAAATAAAATGCCACATTTAAGTTTGTTCCATGTAGAGGATGTTTACATATTTTACTTAGAAAACAAAAATGTAATTTGACTGGGGGAGTTTACCCTTTTTTTTTTTTACTGTATTTTGAAATGTAAAATTCTTAAAAATGTAAGGTATTTAATCATCAAATTACTAATTCAAATAGGACTTGAGGTTTGATAGTGCATTGCATGCTTTCCTGAAGAATCATATTTGAAATTCAGTTGCTGTGAGGTCAGAGATTTACACCATTATTAGATGGCTACAACACTGAAGGTGAACTCTATCCATTACTTGAATAAATAAACTCTTTCCATTATTTGGATAAATAGTGTACAAACAAAAAATATGTTGAAGGACCATCGTCCTTTCCTTTATTATTAAATAATTCACATAAATTTGTATCTGAAATTTCATAAAAAAATACATTAGAGACTATATAGCCAAGGCTTATTCATATGAACAACAACAACACTAGAATGACACCACTTAGGACACCAACAATATTACATAATAATGTTCAAATCTGTGGTGTGATATGTTTAAGTTCTGGATGTGTTTGACAAGGAGTGGAAATTGAGGCTGTTTTGTTGTCAGAAAGAGTCTATGGTCATGGTCTGCATGTGTTTGGTTTGAGAGAGAGAGAGAGATCAGTGGTGTTAGCATGCCTGTGAGGTAAAGCAGTGATCACCAGCTGAGTCTATAGCTGTGAGGAAAAATCTTCCTGTGTAGGTACTCCACTGTCTCTGCCTTGCCCTTCAGCTTTTCAAACTCATAATAGGGAATCTAGAAAAAGGGGGGGAAACTATGTTACCACAGATACGCAAAGGCATTATATTAGTTATAATCATTAAACAAGTCCAATTCTGTTACATCGCCGTTCTGTCTAGTCTGATTTTGATTCAGAGAACCCAAGAGAACAACGCAGAGGTCGAGTACGAAACTCAGGTAAAATGAAACTCATAGGACCTTAAAAATGTCATTAAATAAATAGCTAGTCAGTAAAAAATTTTTTTTAAAAAATCACAGTTTTCAGAGGAATTTGTCAGTGTACATCTAACATTCTGTTAGTAGTTATCGTTCGAATGTCCAGAATGAGAACTGACCAGCCAAATGAACCAGAGTGAATGCGAAGAGAATATTGTAACGATGGCATGCAAACCCTGGTGCGCAACAAATAAGCTTCCAAATGAACTCTTGTGCGGGTTGTTTGAGGTATGAATGCAACGTGGACCAAAGACTTAACTGAGGCACATTCAAAACCCACCGTTATATTACTTATTAGTGTGCAATGTTTTTGCTTTAAAAGAAGTAAGCCTATCAAGGCCGTGTGTCAGTGGTTTTAGTCTGCTTCACATCATGGAAAAATCATGGTAATGTGCTTCCTCTCGTGGCTTAGTGCTTTAGAGTGCGATAAGACAAAGGCATGCATAAAATCCATGAGCTGAGTTAGGCCAGAGTACAGCATCCTTTTGAAACACTGCAAAATTTACATCATGTAATCAGTTGTGGCTTTTTTCCTCTGTTTAACTTTATTTGTTTAATTATCTCCTGTTTTGATGTCAAATATGTACGTCTGAACTGTGTGGATAAACACTCACCTGAACAACTTCATATCCCAGAATCCTCAGGTGTCGCTGCTTGATAGCTTCCTTGCCCAGAAGTTGTCTGGCATTAGCAGCAAAGCGCTTTGGCCCATCAATGCACAGAGCAATCCTGAGAACATTTATACACAGAAATGTAGATACTGACATAGTAAGCTTTAGCATATTCATTCAGACAAATGCATTTAAAGATATTACCTTTTGTATACTTCATCATGGCTTGCAGGTAAGACATAGCCTTCTTCATCTAGTTTTATCTCCACATCTAGGAACAATACAATGTGTTTACAGAGCAGTTCAGTATCCGGTAAGTTTTTTTTTTATCTCTCTATTACAGCACACCGAGTTTATGATGAAATGAGTTTATCGTTCATTTGCCAGCATTAATTAAAGAGTATTTACATCTACACTAGGAAACCATATAGGAATCACAGCCATTTGTTTACATAGCCCCCCATTTCAGGAGACAAACAAGCATAATCCTAAACGTGTCAGGCAGCAAATCCACTGCAAACAATGATCATCTGAAGCCTGCAAACCAAAGTCTTGATACATTATTTGTTTTGTCAGCCTCATGATAACCTGTTTTACTGCCACTTCTTCGGTCCTGAGGTTGAAAAACAACAATAGAAGAAATGTAATTTTCTTTCTTGTGCACAAACTAATGATGCAACACACAGCTGACCAAGAAACAAATTAGTGGTCAATTAGTGGTCATATCTTAACTACTAACAACTGACTAATGCGTATGTCGCGTTAACATGACAATAACAAGTTCAAAGGCAATTAATAAACCTTACCAGCATCTTGAGCTGACTTTTTCAATGGAAACTATATGCATGATATAGACGTAAATGATGTGTACATACTGAACTGAACACAAATGTTTCGGCAGCTGCTGAGTCTCTCTGAACGGTGTATGCTGGAGTTAAAATGTAAAATGTTGTCTTTTTCATGTTCATGTAATTCTAAAAAAATTATTTCTTACTAAATTTTATTATCTATTTTACTTTTGAAATTCAACGTGTGGTCTTCTCTCCCGTGATCAGACAATCACTCTCGTTTTAAAAGAACCGCACTGGCCACCTGTATCGTTCAAAATAGATTTTAAAGTTCTGCTACTAGTTCTTAAGGCTCTAAAGGACCTTAAGGCACCCGCTTGCATCACAGAGTGTCTGTCTGTTTGTGTTCCAGCACGTGATCTTAGACCTGCAGATACTGGCCTTCTGCACATACCTTCTGTAAAATACAGAAAACACGGAGAGGCCTCGTTCAGTTGTTATGCTTCTGAACTGTGGAACTCAATTCCACCTTTTATTAGACAGTCAAGCTCAGTGCTCACTTTTAAGAAGCATCTAAAAACGCATCTCTTTAACTTAGCATTTAATTAAAACTCGTGGTATTTATCTTTTAATTTGATCTGTGTCATTTTCTTATGATTCTAAATGAATACTTATAATTTCTTGTACAACTGTTTTTTTTTTAATCACCTGTCTGTAAAGCACTTTGAGCTGCCACCGGCATGAAAAGTGCTATATAGATAAAAAAAAATATATATATATTAATTATTAATTATTATTATTATTATTATTGTCTTTTCAGTTTTTGGGGTCTATTGCATCACAGAAATTATGAACAGATGTTTTTCACTTGTTTCTAAATTTATATCTAGACATGCTGTGGTAAATTAGCCAACAACTGCACTTGCAGTTTTGAGCTCTGTTCACCAAAAAAAGTCATGCTTTTGTCTTCTTTGTGGTATTTATGTGTTTCCCATTGGTTTCTCCAACACTTGTGCCTGCTTATGGGGAGGTGTAAATACTTAGAAGATACTAAGCTCGATGTTAAAACTAGTTTATGTAGTTCATGTTTTGATTTAGAAGTGCATAATCCTGAACACATACATCATAGCTAACCTATGTTTGAACTTGAATACAACTGGGGCAACTGACCCCTGGAAAAAAGAGCCAAAACAAAAACTCTCCATATAAGTACTTCATATGAACAGACAGTATTAACTACAGTGTAGCTACATATTAAATCAAGCACATGCAAGTGTGTTTCAGGAGTTTTCGTGCATGCGTGGGTAAGTTACCGAGTGTGTAGCAGTATGGTGTAAGGACTCTGGACGCAAAGTAAGATCGAGCCCCCAGTAGATCCACCAGGCCAGTCTTCACAGTGTTATACAGGTGAGGGTCCACAGGGGTCTCAAGCGAACGTCCTGGAAACAGGAACGACTTCACACGCAGCTTGGGTAAAAGCCGCGGACCCTGCAGTCACGCACATGTTTACACACATACAAAGAAAATATTAAACATGAAATTCACTGCATGACTGGACAGCTAAAATGCGCAAGAAGCTGTAATACACACATCATAGAATGGACACTCCAGCTTCACCGTCATGTAGAGCTGCGTCAGCTGGGCCAGCATGACACGATCCATTCCGCTGCCCTCTTCTGAAGGAAAACAACAAAGGGTACACATCTGCACAGAGTCTAGAAGACCAAGCTGTCTCACCTTGTGACATACACTAGGGGAGGCCAGTGAGACAGTATGTTATTATTCTCATGATTAATTACATCGCACCCCGTTTTCCTGAGCACATCACAGGTATTACCGGAATGCCTAGAACGCTGATCAAATGCACACTTCATAAAAAAAATTAGAGATTTAGAGACCAATTGACCCTTTGCAAAATTATGACACACCTTTCAGCCAATAACAATCATCTCTAAGCATTCCCTCCTCTGCCAAGCCAAGGAAGAACTTTGACAGAACTCCTCAAAACAAGCCTGCAGTGAGAACGGCCATGGAAGTAAATTAGTCAGGATTTCATTAGGCTAAGAAATGGTGGAAAAGTGTTACTGAGTGTTATATGATACTTGACACACATATCTGGATGGAGGCATTTTTGCTTTATTCCTGAAGCTGAAAAGGTTTTGGATTAAACTTTGTGAAAGACCAAACTCACAGCTCAGCGGGACTATTAACAAGCAGACTTATGACGGTTCTGACTTAAGTACTCTAATGTTACGTAGTTACTGTATCTCCTAAAAATCATTTTAATACGATGTCTAATGATAATGTTACGAAAAATGCTAAGATCAGTTAGCTAACTAGTTAGCCTTTCTTAACTTAGCTTCATAAATCAGTCAGGTTGAACAGGACTGTGCAGCACTCATGTGATTTAAAACTTTATGTATAGAAATAAACAATGTATACACAGGCTTTGTGTTGTTTTATTAAAGTTTGCTGAAAGACATTGTGTTAAAGTGTCCACTTCAGTATCTAAACTTACTCTAACTAGTTCCAGCATCAGCTTTAGAATTACTCATCTGATAGGGCAGACTTTGTCGCTGAAACCCCCATATTATTGGACATGAACCTTTGCCGCTTTAACTTTAAATGACTAAACTTCGCTGCTTCTAAATTTTACTTGAATTTTTTGGTCTGTCTGTACAAGTGTTACGGATGGAACCAGGTAGCCTGTGTTGGTTGCAAAATATTTAGCAAACCTCAAACAACACTAAATATCGCTGTGTCGTAGTACTGTACCGCTATATTGCATTTCTGCCATATCGCCCACCTTACCTGCACTTACATATTTGATCTCTTACCCTGAAGTTGCTGTAGAAAGTACGGGCTGAAGACTTTGGAGACGAAGTTGAGCGGGTACCTCTGCAGCAGGGTGCAGGCATGCAGCAGCTCCAGCAGGGCTCTGGGTTGGAATTGTGAAAAGCGGGCGCTTAGGACTGACTCCACTTTTCGGAAGAGTCGTCCTGCCTCCTGAGGAACGTATCCCACCACTCCGAGCGCTGCTATCTGCCGAGACACCTGCCCTGTGGCATACTCATCTGCTCTGTATACGAAGCTTTCAGCAACCGCATCAAAAACGGGTGGCGAGAAAATACGCCTCCGCCCGAAATACTGCATCACCTTGGTTACGGTCTCCGGGTGAGCGGTAAAGGCAGTCTTCGGCACGTGCCGTTCGAGTGCCTCGACGAGAAAATGATCACTGTGCCCATAGTGCATGAGCGCAGACAGCACCACGGCTAGTTCCGTATCTGCAAAGTTCGGGACGTGCCGTACGGCCTGTTTGCACAGCGCAATCACTAGTGGTAAAGCCTGCGCTTGACTCAATGTAACTAGTGCTCCTAACGTTTCACTGACCGTTAGGGGGTCCATTTTTGGTGCTAGGCTAAGTGCTCGGGCGTTCATTTTGTTTAGCAAGTCCTGGTAGCGGCCTCCTTCAGCCAAACCGACAGCTAGCATGCTATAGACAGCGGTCAGTTCACTTGTATCCCAATGAGCTGGATCTTTATTCTGGAGTTGACTCATAGCCTGCACTAGCATGGCGCAGTTCGGCCCTTCTAGCGCAAAAAGTGCTCTTGCTAAGCCGCACAGCGCTCCAATGCTCAAGCGTCCTCGGTCTAACCTCACCTGGCTCTCAGATACCAGTCTGACCACTAGGTGACTCCATGGATCCAAGTAGAGACGGGTGCAGCCTTGCAGAGCCTGTATCACTGCCTCGTCTTCCAGCTCAGCTGATTCCTTCTCCAGCCTCGAGCACAGTTCGCTTAAGGCCGCATCAGATAGCAGTGTATCAGGATCCCGAAGTCCCCCGGCCCCATCCTGCTCCAAATCAGCCAGCCGGTGGAGAACAGAACCAGCAGAAGCTCCCGAAAGATGTGGAGAAGAGCGCAAGAGGCGCAGAACCTGCCTAGACGAAGTGCAGGATGCGAGACGATCTTTAAAGACGCGATCCTCATCAGAGCTCAGGCGGTGCAGCAAAGACGTGGGACGTCCCGCCGCAGAGGGGTCACGAGACAGACGGATGGAACCAGACACGAGAAAGAGAGGCTCCCGGCTTGTGATGCACAGCCATCTCCGTCCCAGTTCAGAGGGAGAACAGCCACGGAGGAGCTGACGGCAAACCGGGGAAGTCCAGATGGATGGAATACACACAAGATGCTCCCCAGCATTCAAAGTGGATGGAGAGAAGAGGAGGGGAACCGCCACTTTCTTCAGCACGTGAACCCTCTGCAGCACCGTCAGAGCCATGAAAAAGGCTAGATGCTACACCATCCTTCACCTGGTGTCAAGGCAAGAAAAACAACGAATTAAATTGAAATTCGTCTGTTATAACCAGGCATTTCTTAATCTTCTATTGCACAGTACATGCCAGTACACAGAGTAAGTGACAATATCCTACATCATTCTGGTATTTCAGTTGTTTCCCCTGAGGTCCACTTATATGATATGATTTCATTTATAAGAAACAGTAGTATTTCATTTTTGCATGGCCGCTTTTTACCTAAATTAAACAGGCTGTTTTTGTTACTGTGCATTTATGACAGACATATCACTGCTGTCGGAACAAAACCTTGTATCTCCATTTTTGTCATTTTTCAGTTTTTGACATAATTTGAAAATGCCTGTTGTTCTTTACATTGCGTGTACATTTCATGACGAATGGACCAAAATAAATGATCCAAAATGACTTTGAAAAAAGTCTGGTTCCACTGACTTACATTAAAAGTAAAGCATGTTTTTTCCTTCTCCTGTCTCATCTCATTTGGAGATACGAGGATATGAGGTTTTGTTCTGACAACAGCGATATGCAAACGACCTGTGTCCTGATTGGCTGTCCTGTGTTGTGCCTCATTTAAAGATCAGTCCAGGGCCTGAATTCACAAAGCTTCTCAGAGCAGGAGTGCTGATCTACGATCTGTTCTTGTCCTTAAAGTTACAGTAAATAAGAGAGGGATCTGATCCTACTTCAGCACTTCTACCCTGAGAAGCTTTGTAAATATGGGCCTATGCTGAAACATTCCTGACAGCTTTAGAGTGAGTGGGTGGGGCTAAACTGCTATAGGCTTAGGTGAATATACTGTATATACTACTGCGCAAAAGTTTTATGCACCTAAGAAAATTATATTTAAAAAGCTCTTTATCTGCACTGTAAGTGTTTATTCACACAGAAAGACAATAATATTACAATACATGTATAGCGATTACAACAATATGTTGTAATATCCAGCTTGGATGAGATATAGATATCAGGATATAACTGGAAGGCCAGCGTTTGCTTCCTAGTATTTGCTTACATGATATTCACTTCTTTTTCCCTGCAATCCAAGATATTAGTTTTAGTTTTATTGGAATTTGTGTTGTGCTCCTGAAAGTGAACAATAAAAAAGTGAAGATGTGGTGCAATATTTTTTTTTTTTGTCCATTTGACGTGTAAAACCAGCGAGAGCCCTGACTGATGGATGTTCGCAATCAACTTTCTATTGTATTCCTGACCTCATAACCAAATGCAGATTCATTTGAGCTTTTTTATAGACTTGACAGTCCAAATGGAATTTAGTGTTGATACAAAAAGGTTCTAAAACATAAAAAAAACCTTTTTCTTAGAAAAATATTCTTTACATTCAAACTATATGCAAATAATTCTTTGACCTATTATGAACTGTATTCAATCACGCATGAATCAATGACACACTTCTTAAAAATAAGTAGAGAAGAGGAAAAAAAAAAAGTAGAGAAGAGAATGTGTAAGACAGTGTTTTCACATATATGGTGTATTTTTAAAACAATCATGTGCAATAATACTACACCAGCCCCTGTGTGTCTGAGAACACCAACTGTTAGCTGTGAAGGCTCTACCACCCGGCCTGAAAGAAAATCTAGGGGAAACACTGTTAGTAGTGATTTTACGTATATAAGTGTGTTCACTCAACCATTTCCAAACCTCTGCTCTCGGCAGCCCACGATTTGTAGTTATTACCCAATGCTCAGTTTGGCTACTTCAAGTTAACCAATCAAGGAACCAAACTTCAAACTGGCTCACAAGATATCAACAACTTTTTTGAATACAGGAATTTCTTGTTACGTCTTACTGTATGTTTGTCTGTTTACATTTACACTAATGATAGATGGTGTTTTAGGCTTTTAGCACACTGCTGTTGTCGTGACATCACACTGATTTGTCCTATACAGCCTACAGCAGTTTAGCCCCACCCATTCACAGTGAAGTTATGAGGAGTGTTTCAGCTTTTTGAGTGAGGCACAATACAGGGCAGCCAATCAGGGCAGAGATCATTTACATTATGCGTCTTAAAAACACAGTAACAAAAACAGCCTGTTTAATTCAAATGGATAAAGGGAGGCTGGAATATAGCTATGTGAAAATTAATAATGCCTTTTTTTTGTACATAAACCCACACATATGTTGTGGATCTCGAAAAAAGAAATGAAGAATGTAGGAAACGGGTGCTTTAACGGTCAACTGCTTACTGCTCCTAAAAAAATTCAGACCGATAGTGAGCTCCCAGTACAAGATGTTAAAATAAACAGGCACCGGACGATCTGAACTCTGACTGCTGCAATATCTATAAAGTATAAACTGGCCTAAAGCTACTGTGAACCAAAGACACACTGTTTCCTCTGTCCTTGCGCCTCTGAACTTGACGCAGCGCGTTACTGATAGAGCTACATGCTACCCGCGCAGTAACGGCGAGAGATATAAACACAAAAAACAACCAGGCAGCCTAGAAACGCTCGACTCACAGTTGTTTGAATTTAATGTTTTATGAACGTATTTTACCAAAATGACAGACAGCCTCTTACTTTTAGCTGCGCTGTAGTGACTCGGCGTGTTCCCCCGACATCGTCAGTGAGCACTGCGCATGTGCGCTGAGCTCTGGGTTTGGATTGGTTCCGCTGTGCTGTTCTGGGTGGAGCGCACACAGAAAAATGCAGTGTTCCCATTGGCGTGTTCGCCTCCTGTAGTGTGCACACTACCCAGTCCATTCTAGTAAGAGCACTGGGTAGTGAACAGTGAGTCTCCCGCCGATGTCACCACTCATTGATTTCCTTTCACTTAACTGCACTTTGGAGGTGGCTAATAAATTAGCATGTTGGCCTTCATTTCTAAATCAAAGTATACATTATTACATTAGTATACATTATTCAGGAAACTTAAATAAATCTCAGAATAGTCTCAGAAACAGTTAAATTCTGGGAACCATTTTACTGTCTTTCAAATTGTTATTATTATTATTACCATTATTATTAGTAGTAGTATTAAGTGCCATTAAGTCATGCCTGACTTCTGGTGACCATATGGACCGCTTCTCAATAGCTGGTTGATGATTCCTCTGATTGTATCCTTCCTTCTCTTGTAGCTGGTCGTCCTCTTCCTCTTTTACCTTCAACTCTTCCAAGCATAATGGTCTTTTCCAGTGAATCGGTTCTTCTCAGAATGTGTCCAAAATAAGAGCTTCAGTTTGGTTAATCTGGGCTTCGAGTGAGCGGTGAGGCCTGATTTGGTCTAGGATCCACTGTTTTTTGTTGTTTTTTTTGCCGTCCCAGGTGCTCCTAAAAGTACCGGTTTAAATGATACTGTCCTTCAAGTACACGAGCTGAATTCTACCATAACCTGATGCTGGAGCGCTAACGGTTTGGTGTACACTAGCTAAGCGATTTATTTAGAGCAGTAAATCGCTTATTGGAGCGCAGCCATGCAGCGTTCAACTACTGCCTGTTCGGCGAATCGTGTGTTGTTGATGGTACAGGGAGATTCACTTGAAAGAGGCCCCGAACATTCTGTAATAACTCTCTCTAGGACGAAGCAATCTGAACCAAACAACGTGCTCCTCAGTATATGGAGCTTCGAACAAGTCGGGATGCCCCTGCGTCGGAGCGATGAGGTGGGCGCCGGACAGCCGTCGCGACGTTTAACCTCTCTAATGCTTGCCGATACGTTCAGGAGCGTCGGGAGCGCCGTGTCGAAATGTGTCTGGCAGAAAAACGGAGATTCACTTCCAGCATCGCATTTAATGCAATGGATTACACACACGTCAAGGTATGTGTCGTATTTTTTTGGTTCAGATTGCTTCATCGTAACGGGAGTTACAACAGAATATTCGGGGCCTCTTTCGAGTGAATCTCCCTGTATATAATGTATTGAGATAACTTTAAAAAATGTGATGGATTTTATTGAATGTGGTGGTTAAAGATTCAATAAAGTTCTTTTAAACTTAAATTCACCAGCCTCCGACTGGAGAAAAGGAAGTCTTGCAATTTTGAACACTGCCTTTAGAGGAAAACGTGTTTTCTGTTGCTTTTTTGACGTTTAACAGGCCGTGAAACAGACTCTCGTCTGAAAAAAAAGACAAAGAAAAAAAAATTATATTATACATATATATATATATATATATACATATATATACACATATACATATATATATACATACATATATATATATATATATATATATATATACACAGAGACATATATA
>JAILXH010095923.1:3757-24971 GCA_023558415.1 Piaractus mesopotamicus | reverse complement strand
AAAAAAAAAAAAAAAAATAGTATTTTAAATATTAGTATTTCAACCCTGAAGACTGCATGGATTCTTTTAAAATTTACAATTTATTCATGTGGTGAAAAAAATCCTTTTTTAAAATACAAAAACCATTATATTTCTATTGTTATATCATAAAATTTTATGTTTTTTTCATAGTTCAATATGAAGCCAAACTATTTCTTTATTCATGCAGACCCTGACTGCCAGAATGCACAATCATGGCTAGCCACAATTTACTTTTTCAAGGACAGTTCAAGTACCTGTCAGGCACAAAGAACCAGCTGCTGTACTCCGTGGATAGAGACGAAGAGAGATTTTGACTGAAGGATGAGAAGAAGAGGAACAAGGAGAGGACAAAAAAAAAAAAAAAAGCAAAGGTAACAAAGGAAAGAAAAGTAATGACAGTCAGAACATGCAGTGTTGAAAAAACTCCGCAAAAAAGTTCACAACACTTTACACGATGTGTGCCGCGAGAAGTGATCTTCATGCCATAAAAAGTGGTCATCATTATGACATACATGCTTGGAAGCAGAAAATGCTTGTATTGAAAGTATTTTACAAGGACAGAAAAGGAATACTAATGTATCATATACCAGGTAATAATTGTGTTGAGCAGAATACATGCGTTAAATGCAAACATGCATAGACATGCAGTGAGTTTCCTCATCGAGTGTCAACAGTCTGTAATCAAAGTCAGGAAAACCACTCCGGTCACTGCGTAATTGTCATATTCTAATAATAAAACAAAAGAAATATGCTAGTGGACAGATCAATTCTGGCCATAATTAGTAGTCAGTCAGTTATGACGAGCTAAACGTAAGCATTGCTTATTCTTTACTATGTCAGTTCAGTATTAAAAGTAACCATTTCCTTGTCTTGAAAAAGCAAATGTATCCAAAAGGAAAGGGGCTCAACTTACTGCCAACTTTTTGTCCACATCTTCAGTCATGCAGAAACTCTAATACAATTGAATTTAACCTCAATACAATGCAACAAACTCCACTTACCATGCCCGATCGGGTAATCTCATGTTACGGGGAGGTCTGAACACATCTGAGCGTCTGCCGTGACAGGTGCTTCCTGGAGCACTGTATGTGCAAGCTGGGTGGGGCTGCAGGCTCTACCATGGATTTACTTAACACTAGCTTCTGTCACACAAGTTATGCTCTATTCTACATTGAAGTCAAAGTCAATAGGCTAACTCAAACTAGATACTTGACACCTTTAAAATGAGTTTCACTGCAAAGTCCTGTTTCGCCAGGAGATCGTAGAGTTTGTATATGCAATAAGTGGTATGAGAAATTCTTAAATAACATTCTACTATTATAACATGTACTTTATTTTAAAAAAAGTAACAGTAACAACATTTATTAATTTATTAATAAATCTTTAACCTGACTACCTCGTAGAAGTCACAGTTGAATGCAAGGAGTTAATTTAACCCGTCTACTGTTCAGCTTCAAAGCTACTCGTGGACAGTCTCGACAATAACCATGCTCTTCACAACACTTTAATTACAGGCAGGAGAAGACATGATCATTTTATAGGGTGCAATTTAACAAGCTTTAGATGATGGATGCAGGGTTTAAGTGGGCAACATGCTAATTAAAGTGAACCACCCCTTACTTTTACCCAAAGGAGACAGATAAGAGAATGAAGAGAGGCCTGCAAGTTCAACATATAAAGAATGAAAGAGGGGGGGGGGGGGAATTAACACCTGCAAGGTCATCTGATATATTACACAGAAGCACCAACTATAACTGTTACATAACAATTCTTTAGCTTTCTCTGACATAACAAATCTTAGTTTTACTTGCCAACATAAACTCCATTCTGTATTTTATAAAGCTTGTTGCTAAACCAGTGGCTGACTAATTTATATAAAAACAACATAGAAGGCAAGACATTCATTTTATAGAACCGTCACTAGTTTCCACAAACTAGAGGTGGACAATGTGACAATATCAATAAGCATCCAGAGAAGAAAAGGACATGCATATGAGGATAAGTGCGGTGGCCAGGGAGCCAACCTGGATATTTCCAATTTAGACAAAGAAGGGACAAACATAAGGGATAGCACAGCACTGATTCTCTACTTCTCAGATACTAAAGAAATATAGTGATGTCAAGCTTGTACTGGCCCAGTTACATGCATGGTTAATGCATTAACCCATCACAGGACTACACAAAAGTCTTATATTTCATATTTGGTCTTACATGGTTTAGATATTCAAACTGTTCTGTATGGTGTCTGAAGACTGCAACATCTTCAAATTTAAAGTTTTCCACTTTGGCACCACACAAATACTCAGTTTTAGAAGTGTACTGAAGCGCTGGAGACAGAGGCTAACTATTCATCGCCTGTAAGCGGTAAAATGCAAAGCAATCTCATAGGAGATGAAGAAATACAGAACCCAATACATGAATTGTAATTATAACTGAAGTGCAGACTAAAATGTTGATTCAAAATGTTCTTGCCAGAAATGCAAGCCTTTACTACTGCAAATATACAGAAAATTAACAGTATGGAGATACAAAACGTCCTTCTGAATGATGACATGTACAGGCGGGACAAAATACTGACACTTTAACACAGGGTCCCGTTCTCTTTGGTCAAGCGAAATTGGGTGCACTTTTAGTATTCTGGGAATTAAATGGGTCACACTCAAATGCCTACATCTCAGAGATCGCCTCACCACACAAACCCCAGTCACTAAGGATGGCTGTCACAGCTGGGTCAGGGCCATACTGTAGCCTGTGGTTTCCACAAAGGGACTACTGTTCCTCTCTGACCCAACTAGGTCTGAATGAATGGCCTAACAGCAGAGGTCATTGTACTAGCTCAGCTTCTCAAAGACAGCAGCGCAAAGTAAGTGAGACTTATTACCATTAGCATTGTTTACCCTCTTAAAGGACACGTGGCTGGCTAGCTCTGATGTCACCTCAGTATTAGGCCTCTTAGACATCAGGAATAGGTCTAATGTAAAATTTTTTACATTAGATACTTAATGGAGAATTTGACTGTTGTTTTCTGCACAATTGCATGGTTAACCTGTAGACATTTGTCCAGGGTGGTGAAATGCTCCATTCTAAGTCAAAACACAGCGGTGGTGATAACAACCAGATGCAGGAAGTGTGTGATGCTTCTAAAAGCCGCCTCACAGAAAGTTATTACACAAAATAGTTACAAATACACTGCCTGACACCTCAGACATTGTTTTATAACTGCTCAGAGATAAGGTTTTGGCCTAAGATGTACTTTTTAAAGTCTGTTCATGGCAGAAAGATCCATGGAGGGTGTTATAGAGCAAACAGTACTTAAAAGGAACAATTTTATCAATATTACATATGCAAACTCTTGTAGGTTCACTTGTCAAAAATGTGGGTTGTAGACATTACAACCCCTGGTTCCAATCACCACCAAATTTATAGAAATTTAAGTCAGTTAGCTGCTCTACAGTGAATCATTTCACATTAAACGACTCCGTTTACACTTCAACACTTGCAAAATTAGTGGAATTCCATTTTAGGTGGAACAACAATCAAAAATCACTTACCTTGGGCTAGAGTTGTCATGATCAGAGAGTTTTCTTTCAGATGAAGGGAATTCGGCGGACTTCCTTCCCTGTACTAGGATGTTCTGAGAAGAATACAACACATACAACTTTTAACATTCTACAACCTAAGGCAAGTATCAACACATGCACTTGCCTCATATCAAATGACGCAACAATTTCCCTGTTAGAACACAACTTTAACTTCAATATATGGGGTGCTTTCCTTGTCACTGGCTGCTCTCCTTGTGTGAGGGTGTGGCTTTGTGTGTAGACATGGATTAATGTTTGACCAATGTCCTGCCTTTATTCTCGCATTACTCATTCAGCAAACCCGTCTGAACAAGGTTAAAAGCTAACGAGCTCTCAAAAAAGCACAACACTGGTAAATATGCAAATGTCTGATGAACAATGACAAAAGATAAAACGCATTTGTAGTGATTATGTCAAAAGCAAAACACTAACCTGACCATAGAAGTCATCAGAAGGAGAGGATCGTGACCTTTCATGAAAACAGGCAGGCTTATTCCGTTGCTCCACCGCTTGATCAAGGATGTTATCAGCTGAGTGGTACCTTCCAGACGTCCTTGGTTCCACCACTTTTCTCTGTGTTTTCCATGTGGCTTCATATTCTGCAAAAGTGCCCAGTCTATGCAAAGAGTTAGGGCCATCCTGGCCTTCTTTAGGGCTGTTCTCAGCAGCTGTTGCCTTAGCATTACTATGTCCTGTGGTTGTATCACTTTGTGCAGGCTGAGGCTTCCCTTCAGGCTTGGCCAACCTTGGATCTTCAGATATTTGTTGATTTTGCTTTGGTAAGGGCTTTTGGTATGCAGGTTTTCCTTTTGCCTCAAAGAATTTACGCTTGCCAACTAAAGACACAGTATTATCTAGAGGAGCTGGCTCCTCATCAACACCCATCTCATTAATTTTATCGGGCTCAGACAATGACCGTACTTTCTTTTCTACTGGAAACCGCTTTCGGCCACATATGCGGGTCACCTGGTTACTCCCCGGAGTAGCTTTGCTCAATGGGACCTCGGAAACACTTGGCATGGATGGCATATCCTTCCGAACAGGGGGTAGATCTTCAGATCCTGGGTGCTCCAGCAGCACTGGCTCCAAGTCTCTCCTCCTGAAAGAAGTAGCTTTAAGGACCCGTGCCTGGGCCTCCTTCAAATGATCCTTATAAGTGCTGGTGAAGGAACCATCAGATGAGGAAGTGGAGTTTTCTGTGGACTTCCAGAAAGAAGGCTCTTCTTCAGTCTCCAACGAACCACTCAAGGCTGCTGCACTTCGACTTTTTTGAAGCTTAGCTCTCCTCATTTGTATCTCATTTCTCAAAGTGGTGGCAAATCGGTCACTACGTCGCACTTGCCTACCGGTCTGGGGATCAACTGATTCCTGTTGTGAATTTTCACTTTCCATCTCCTCTTTGTTCTCATTCAATCTGCTGCTCTCTTGGGACAGAGAATGTAACAAAGGGGTGTTTTGGGGACACACATTTGCACCACTTTTAGACAGTAAATGTTCTTGGGAGGACTCTCTCAACTGGAGAGGTGCAGCAATTCTTCCCTGCTCAGATTGCTCATTAGGGGGATAACTGATAAAATGAGTGTCTGAGTTTGTCACAGCACTTTGTTTCTGGATTCCTCTGACCTCTGAAGCTTTTGCTGGTGCATCATCAGCTGTGTATGTTCGATGCTGGCTGTCAACCTGCTTGTAATATCCATTGCTGTCTTTGTTATTTGAAAGGTATTGTGGTACTTGAGGTGTATACCTGTCTTTCTGCAGTCCTTGAGAGCTTCTGTCATCCCCACTAAGGGACACATCTATAGCAGAATTAGCCTTCCAGTCCTCCACTCTCACTAGTGAGGCTTGGGACAATCCAGGAGGGTGTTGTCGAGATGTGACACAGTAATATCTGCTGGTACTGTGGATGTCAGTGTTTTGGTCAATGGTGGTACTGGACAGTGATGCAACAGGTCTCCTTACCTGATTCTGGCTATAGTGCAGATTGTGGCTGTTGGTAGGTAACTCTTGCATGCTGCTGTAGCAACTACTCATGTTCTGAGGCTTAGAGGACATCCTGGACGGAGCATGGAAAGTGCTTTCATCACTGTACTGTCGTTGATGGTATGGCAAGTGGTTGTAGGCTGAATGGCTTGCTCTGACATCGGTGGTGGACAGCGAGTATGTCTTGTTTGAGTTTAGATGAGGAGCTTCTTGATTATAGCTCTCAGCTGCTATGTATGAATTAACTGTGTCACCTTTGGTTGGAGGGTTGGAGTTTTGACAACTTTCAAGGGCTGATTCGCTGGCTTGGTAAATCCTTTGAGTACAGTCAGAGACCTCTGATACTCTGTCCACTCCTTTCACATGAATCTTTGACTGAACATGAACACCAGGGCCCTCAGGGTAGCTGGGAACCAGTCCCTTTTCATGAACCTTGGTAGCAGCAAAACTATCCCTGCGTGTTGGTGGTGTAGGCGGTGGAGGTGAAGGGGCCATAGTCTTCTTCATGTCTGGAATATGCCAAACAGGTCCAGTGCTTGCCTTTCCAGAACCAGAATGGCGGTAGCCTGGCTGCTCCATTGTTTTAGGACTTTCTCGGTCATTGGTCCCTGATGGAAGCTGTAGGTATCCAATTCTATCATCCTGCTGCACTCCCTCATTTAGGTTTTGACTGTGCCTGCCGTTGCTAGGCCTGCTTCCTGAGTCCCACTGGCTTACTTTATACAACATATTCTCAGTTGAAGCTGCGTTACTTTTGGACAGCGTGTAATCTGGGGTCCCTGAGCTGGTTGAAAAGGAGCTATAAGCAGAGTCTCTTTTTCCACCTCCTAAATGTTCAATGCTGTTGGCATTAGACTTGCTTGGAGAGAGGCGGCCAGGTGGATAGGAGTGAGAGCCATGCTCTAAGCTGTCCATACTGCCCAAGGAACTGAACTGATCTGACACTCTGCGCAGATTTGTCTGGTCCCAGCCAGTAGTGAGGTCAGAGGATAATGAACTGAGAAAGCATTAATATATTTTAAACTTCATCAACAGAAAAAAAACAGGGAACAAAAATGACAAAATTCTCTTTTCAGAATGATATAATAATATGTTTAAACAGGGTTTTTTTTTACCTTGCATCGTATCTTGTTTGCCAGGCTGGTGAGGGTGTGGACTGTGTTTTTCCAGTTTCTGATTGGCTCTCATTGAATTTGGTGGAGTGCCAGGAGTGAGGCCTGCTCATCGATTCATTTCTCCTGAAAGAAAGGGAAGAGGGAGGTAAAGGGAGACGAGGAGAGAGAGAGAAAAGGGGACAGAGAGAGAGAGAGAAGACAGAGCAAGAAAGAAAGAAATCAGAGTGGGAAAGTGAACAGAGGACAAAACATCATGCCTCTGCACAACTGCTACAACTTACAGCCACAATCAACTCTACTTTCATAAATCACAACAGTTACAGTACACATATCTATGGCAACCTTATTATATTCAAGGGGAAAAACAAAGTCTGCATCTCTCTCCATACAACTTCTTTTGAATGTCAACCTCTTAAAAAAGTACATTTAACTAAGCTACCAATTGCTACTTTTGTATTTTACTTCACAACATGCTAAAATGTAGTTTCACAGTTTCTCCCAACCTCCCAACTACACTAATACATTAATTTGTACGCCACTGAAACATACCCTTTGAAGCGGTTCTTTCTGCAAAGCATGCAGGACAAAAGTCAGAGATACATAACTGTGGCACAAACTACCAACAAATACATAATTCTTCATCAAGATAACCAGCATATTTTCTCGTCTGAACATTCCAAATGTAAACTCCCATGCAATAAACTAGGGCTGCATGAAATGGATAAAATAACATATAGCGTCTGCAAGACATCTTGCAATGTAGTAAACATTAACCCTTGACATTACAGAGCTAAAGATGAGAACGCTCAGATGTTGTGATTTGATCATATTGCAGAAATCACAATATCAGAATTGCAAAGGTATTGTAATGTATAGTAACAGTGAATGTTAGTTCAAATTGTAAAAATGTATCTAAATTAAGACCTTAGGAAGAACGGCGACAAAGACAACAAAAAATGGCTGAAAAGTGAACGAATGCATTGAACGTAAATAGTGAAATGGAGTCATGGTGCAGATGTGATTGGACTGAATGGGATGGTATAGAAAAAAAGATGGGTCTGCCAGTGATTACATCCATACCATACCTCATTGAACTTCGCAATATCTTCGTAAGAAAGCTCCGGGCCACATGAACGTCACTCTCTGATGGCATTTTCTGTGCTACAATATCCACCATTTTCATCCTCCTGAGGGGGGTTAGAAGGAGGGGAACAGACTGAATCTCTAACCTCAACAAAGATTGAGGGACAGGGACTCTAGTGCTATTCCTTTGAGTAAGACAAACAACTCTTTAATAGTAAAATAGCACAGCAGTGAGGATGACCGCATTAACCTAGTGCTATCTACACAAACACAGAAAACAGCAAACAGTACAAGTGTTTAGTGCAGTGCAGGCAAATATTGGCCACAGTCACAGAAATCTACGAGCTACAATCAGTAACAGCAAACCTTGTAGTTTCAAAGACTGAAACTTCAGAACAAAAGTCAGAAAAAAAAACGAAAATTCAAAGCAGCCACTGTGTATCTACAGCCAATTCAGCAAAAAGGGTAGGCAAGGAGCACTAAACTCAGACTTCAACCATATGGCCTAGAAGGGAAACAGCATGCCCAGCATGGGACAGAGGCTTAAGGGCCTGAAAATCTCCTCACAGCACCAGATCAGCCACCCTCTAACTCTTCCCAAGCTGCTGTCTGTCCCCAAACAGAATCGGGCTCTATGAATTCTCATACATGGGACACGTCACTGGGCAAACTGACAGGAATCAGAGGCAAAGAGAGACATCTTGTGGTGGATAAAAAAAAAACACACTGACAATCTACATACCAAACAGCAAGATGGCTTTAACATTTGAATGAAAGTAAACCAGTTAAAGAGGTAGTTTTATTCAGCTGCTATAAGCCAGGAAAAGATTATCAACTTTACCAGAAAACATGAGAAATGTATAAATGTATCAAAACCATCTGATGAATAAAGATTTTTCTATAACAAGCTATATTTGAGACAAAGTAACACACAAAGTAACCACTGAGATTTTTTAAAATCATCACTTTCTATATAAAACAAACAAAAAAAAAAAGTGTGTGTATATATATATATATATATATATATAAACATATATAAACATTAACATGTGACCAAGTGAGATTACAGATGTCAGGCTGAAGCTGACCAGGGCTTTGGGCTGATTAGAGTATTTAAAGTATTTTCCTGCTTGTCTGGAGCATGTGAACGCAGAATTTGGGCCTGAGGGAAATGCTATGCGGGTGCCTGATTGGGCACCTATTATGTGTGAAAAAGCATTTTATTTCACTTGATTGCACAGACAGCATACGAAAGATTCTTTGCCAACGCTCTCTTACTGCTCACAACTGGGTCTGTTAAGAGTCGACTTGAAAAAACAACAGTTCATAAGCAATAGTAACTTTAGTTATACTATTTTAGTGGCAGTATCAAATATGATCAGCATACTCTTATACGTCTGTCGCACGTAATGTCACTACATGAGTGAGCTGCCATTTTGGTGACCAGGAGAACTGAAATATATTTTTTGTGAATTGTACAGTTTGATGAGAGATCAGTGAGAATTTACTGTGCAAAGCCATCTAAACAAATTTTGTTTAATCAGTTGAAACTGATCAACACAACTGCCACACATAACCTTCCTAAAGGTCCACTTCCCTGAATCTTCTACCAAATGTCAAGAAACTAACACACCACCACCTGTTTTTATTTAGAGATATTTATAGATATGTATAGATATTATTTACATATATTTTTACATATTAATTAAAAAACAATTACATATCAATTTTTTTAAACAAATTGCTGTTTTGTCAAAACTAAGAGTCTCTGTCTTATATTTCTCCACCATCACTCTCCCATTGAAACACAGCTGAAGATGATTATTAACAGGGATGCACCAATAGCATTTTTTAGGCCAGGTATGTTTCGTAGTTTTGATCCTCATCTGTCTCTTTTAACAACTGTGTAGGCTGTGTAGCACGGTGACAGCAGGAATCACATCCAAGGCTAATCCTAGGAGCTGAGGTTTCAAGTTTTACATCTTGTTTTGTTTGGCCTGACTGAGCTGTGGTTGGGATGTTCACTGTATGTCCACTGATGTCAGACATACACTCAGCAATTTCAGAAAATGTTGTTCTTTGGTGACTCTGTACATTTGACTAGACCATCATGTCTGGACAAAGCCAGGTGGCATCGTATGTTGGTATGCATTTTTATGAGGTTAAGTGCTGGTACATAAGCACAGTATTGGGCCGATACTAGATACCAGTTTCAGTATCAATGCATCTTTAGTCATTAATATAAATGCTACAAGACAAAAAAAGTGTCATGTGACAAACAGATAAATACTTGTTTTTCTTGATAGTTGTCAATACTGTAGCTGAAATCAACAGTGTAATTAATTATATACCCATGTGCCACACTGTACTATACAAGGCTTGTCATAAACCTCAGCATGGTGTCAAAATCAACAAAATCTGTACACAACTAGGAAATAACTTTTTTTTTAATGCTTGCTCACATTAGCAGTTGCATATGTTACGAATACTCCAGTATCAAAATTATTTGGAATGCACATCAGGCCTGGGCGATATCTAAAAATAATCATGAGGAATTAAAGCGGTGATATTTTCAGGAAGGTCTGCCCTCATTAAAAGGTTGCTGGTTTATTTTTATTATACTTCATGCAATATAATCAGTAATAAACTCAGTACTTTATTTTCTTCAGTCTGTTGAATGTATTGTTCGAAACCTGTGCGTACTTGTGCCCATCACATTCTTAGTGTATACATTCCTAATATCAGTATAATTGTAGCCATTATTGCCTGTATAAATGAACAGCTTTCTTAAATAAAGCCATCTTCAAATGGTGGCAAGACTGAGCCAGTTTATTAATGAGCCTTGGAAAACTGTTTCACAGTTCATGAAAACATACATTACAGCGATATCACAAAAGGTCAAAGAACATAGGCAATACCACTTGGGCTCCACATTTTCACTTGTTTTGACTGCAACCACTAAATATTTTCCTTGACATGGAGAAAGTATCACATTAGAAAAAGTTATCACATAAAACATGATGGTCATATAAAAAAGCTTGACCTTCAAGTAAAAATGATCTAATAGGAACAATGACAATGACAAAGTGTTGCGCTGTGCCCACAGACTTTAGTGAGTTTGAGCCACTGCACAAGATGCTCCTGCGCAAGTTACGATACCGTTCTCAACACTAACCATCCCACTTACACTTGACATTTAAGTTTTTATCTCATTACAAACCACTCTCAACCAAATACCCAACTTTGTAACTTTAACTTTTTAAGCTACGTAAAAACACAACCTTTTCAAAGGAAATTATTCTTAGCTTAAACAATCTTTAGTCTAAACTTGATCATTTTATTTTTGGTTGATAAAATCAGAAGCAGCTGACATTGACAAGAAAACAGAACACATTTAATGACAAATTAAGGAAAGAGAGGCCCAAAAGAGGTTGTTTCCCTGCTGTTCTCTTTCACTGTGTAAATGCTTCAAGTGTCTCTGCGCTAGCCACACATGGCGCTTTTCATTCAGATGCAAATGCAAGTCCCTTTATTAGACGTATTGTCAGGGCTACAGCTGGTTCAGCACAGATATGCCAGTGGACTGGATCAGTAGAGCCCAGGCAGAATGGAGGCCAAGGAGGGGGGCTAGGAAGGGAAAGTCCCCTTCCACTGTTTTCACAATGAGGCACGTTCAAAAACAAACAAATCGCTGCTGAAAAGGCATCAGCCAATCCAACTCCTTCACGCAATCTATTGAGTGAAGACAAGTTCTGGCGCAAAAAAAAAAAATAAAAAAAACAAATTCCACAGAAAAAGCAGTAAGGAATAAAAGGATTTTGCTGCTACCATTGTGTTTACAAGGAGTATCTCCACAGATTCTAAAACAGTTCAGAAAAATAAAATACTGAAGCTTGTTCACAGCTGCTTATGTAGGTCAAGGTTTTGCATGGTGCCTGGTATGAAAATCAGGCCTAAATCTGATGAGGGTCAGAACAGACACGCAACAGGTTGCAAATTGTAACCACTTCTACAACCACTCTGTAGGATAGCACAGATATTCAGTTTGAGATATTCTATACTATTACTTAAAACCTCATATAAGTCCAAACAGATGGCTTAACAGAAAGGTAGAACAGGTGTGGGACAAAAAATGCAGAAGCAAACAACAAGAGCAAAGTAAGTCTCTGAACTTACCAGGCAGACCCTCAAGGCAACATGAACACAAAGAGAAACATTCCTAATTAGGTTCCCAGAAAGGGAGATCTGAGAGGTTTGTAAGTCCGGGTTTGCTCCAGTGGACTCCTCAGGCACTGCATTCCACATTCACATCAAAGACTGGGCAGGACAAAAGGTCCTCCACAGATGACCAGTGCCTGATCAGAGTCTTTTGAAACATCTGCTGCTTCCATAAAAAAAGAAAGAAAAAAAAAAGAAATGATGAAGCGCTGTTACAGACCTGGACCCTAAATATCTAACATCTTAAAGTCTCTGCGTGTTTCAGCTAGAGCAGGTCTTCATGAGAATTATGGTGGTTTTACCCCTGGAAGGGTTTGGGGAGGGGGCTATTGTGATAGCCAGTCCCCTTTAAGTAATCTAGCAGCCTCCACCTCCCCATTGGCTCAATGATGGTATGTTAATGAGCAGTCGAGAGGGCTGAGCTCTGCTGCTCCATCCCCTGCTGAACGGCAGTCCTACGTGTCTTCCATTACTATGGCAACATGTTGATTTTTGCAGGGCGCAAGTGCACTGCTGTATTAAGCAGAATAAGTCTTCAGCAATAGTCGACAATTACACAAGTTAAAAAAAAGTACCTTAAGCATCTGGGTTTTCTAAAGCTCTATATGCAAAGTTGTTCATGTACTAGGCTACTTGACACCAGGGCTGCCCTCTTCATTCTTGTGTGGGGCGCCTGTATCAGGCAGCACCAGACTTCACCAAACATGCCCCATGACCTCAGCCTCCCCTCATGGATCAAGTGACTTGCTCTGTCAGACTGAATGTCTCAAGTTCTGACGTGGACCATCTGGTTTAAGACCAGGTTAGGACCTCCAATGATCAACCTGTAGCACATTTTTCTACAAATAGCCTGTAAAATCAGTGATAAAAAAGGGAGGGAAAACGGTGATCACCATTTAGAGTTTGACCTACAAAGTTGATAGACTTAAAACCGCCCCGCCATTCAAACAAGTGGTCTGCCACAGACCAGATTATAGAGGAAATGGAAGATGATTACAGAAGAACTGGTCTGAAGAAAACAAAATCTAGATAGAATCCATTCTATCATATTAACCATCAAATAATTTATTCGATTTCAAAAAGGTAGTGGACTCAAACTCCAGGAACTCACAAACAAAAGTTTGTCTCAGACAGATGGACCATAAGGTCCTGTCAGTTTCTTTAATTGAGCAAAAATCGACAAAGAGTGCAAATATAGACATTCGTCTAGTGCTGTGACAAACGAAGATGGTTTATCTGATAAGAATAGTCCACATTTAATAGGCTTTGCTCAATAAGCAGCAGGTAGAAATAGCAGAACTTCATTAAAGGTAACACTAGATACCAAGTCTGAAAAAAATTGCTGATGAAGCGCACAGAAGACTTAGCTATAAGGGATTCAGCGATTTTCATAGTTTTTGAAGGCCTACACAAAGGCTTTTTTCAGCAACCATCTGAATCAGACCCCTGATAGAGGGCCGAGAGAGGCCAAGCGTAAGCTGCTCGTAATGACCAACACATTCCTGGGCTGCATGTCATACCAACTGTTGAGTCAGTGGCTGCACAGTTGGCTGGTTCCCCCCCACTCTGACTGGAGCGCCTCTGTTTGCATAAAATCCTTGTTCGGTTATCGTGACACAGATGTCAAGATCACCACTCACATACACTACTCTTCATTGTTTTTGTTTAAGTAACATCCAAAGAAGCTAAAGATATCAAGATATTTTTGAAGCCTGGCACTAACATAGGAACACAACACTTTTCCATTCCCAGTGAAATAAAAATATTTACCCAACGTATCTAAAGTAACAAAACGTGACCCCTTGATTGGTACACAAACACCACCTTCACATGCCAAAACTGTTATTTAGCACAATCCTACTTTTTAGTCCCAACAGTGCTATGAATTTTTTTTGGTGTAACACTGGGTGCAGGCTTATCATGAGGCTGTTCATGGCAAATGTCAAACACGGGCCCTTAAGCCTTTGAAATGTGCTGACTGAGCCAGGAACAGGCAGACAAATCCCTCATCACCATCTTTTCCATGTACTGTTCACATACCAGCCATGACGAGAACAGATCAAGAACAGAGAGTCCTTGGCATCATAGCACAAGGAGGGCAAGTGGGATGATAAATACTAAACTTTCAGCGTGAACCTATATGCAATTACTATTTTCATTTTGTTTCCATTGTCATTATGCTTAAAAATGATAAGAAGGAACCAAGTGAGACAAACTTTGTCAAATCCACTCTAGAAAAAAAATTGTACTTTCAACAGATTTTCACGTCAAAATGCACTCATTACTCAGGGTCTGATACTGCTGTAGAATGTGCTTAACTTAGGTAGCTAACTCGCACTGTAATTATCCCTGTTAGAGTACACTGCCTGTAATTATACCAGCTTGATTACACTGCCTTCTTGTGAAAACAACAGCTTTTCCATTAATACTAATAAAAAGTGTCTAACTCGCTGGTGTCAGCTCACCTTTCTGACGGAAAACTCAACAGTTTGTTTAAAGAGAAGCAGCTACAGCGCTAGTCCTTACCGTTGTGTATGACAGTTCCTCCCAACATCAAGAAATAAACGTAAAACCAGCTTTCAGTGTCTGTTTATAGTCTGGAATGCCACACAATGCCAGCGTTTCCCTTGACATTTTCTGCAAGTCACTGAATAAGCAACTGAGCATATCCCCGCTTTGATTAGTACTCTCTAAGCTTATGTGACTGAGGAGCTTTGCTGGATATAATTGGCTTCTGAAACCTACACTGACATTGCCCAGGTCATTATCAGCACAAAGCAACATGATCCCACATTTGAGGACAATTCACAGCTGTACTCCATTAGATGGTAAAACAAGGACTTGGGTAGCTAAGGGCTAAATGATTAACAAAGACTGTAAAGACTACTTTTAATGGCACTGGGTTAAAAGTGCTAAGTATATGTCTCTTCAATGTGAAAGTCAATATAGTTACCTTCGTTTTGTTAGTTAAACACTCTTTGAGGGTAAAACTTAAGCAAAATATGGGAACACTAAAGGAAAAAAAAAATGTTTATAAATGCATAATAAACCTGTTATATTTTTAAATATACTTCATGAATCATTCAATATTCATCTGAAAGCCTCCTTGCCTGCTTAACCACTAGATGGCATTAATGACTTTGTCTCAGGAGCTGAAACAGAGAATCCAGTAGCTTGCTGAAGGGTCTATTCATTCCAGGTGCCAACCAGTATTCTTGACTCCAGTGAAATCAATGAACATATCTGATTACCAAGCAACAGTAAACAAAAGTGTGGCGAGATTTTACTTTTACTCTTTCCTAAGTGTGATTTAGCAGTATAATTAATCACAGAACTAGCATGTAGAGACAGACAATAGAGGTCATTGATGCAACACAAGAAGCTTAAGCTCCCTGGTAGAGGTCTGCGCAGGACCTTTGTCCCCCTCTAGCACGCAACCAAAACGTTTTAGCCCACTCCTGCCTGCGCAGTTCCATCAAGGCGAACTGACATCCAATATCTGACATAGTCTGTTCACAAATATGTTATCCTCTGCTAAAATAACACCAAATTCATAGTCATCAGGCTCACTGTGAAGTAACTTCACCATACACCATTTATTCCCAGTAAACACAAAGCAAGAATTAAACCACAGAATGGTTATTTTTGGTATTTTGCTGGGCTCGGCAGCTGTGGCTGTCGGACTGAAGGCTTCGCCATCTCTGTAACGTACAAGAATTTGCGTGCTGTTCATGTGATTAGTTGGTTTGCAACTTTTTAGAATGACTTCGATCATTTTTAATTGCTTTACTGTTTGTCCTTTTATATTATTATATTTCGTTTATATACGATTTAGTGATTGCTCTCTTTTATTTAGACTATTGACTAATTTGCGGGATTCTCTTCACGCATGCTTTGGCCCGCTCCAAATAAAAATGGCAATAAAATGGTATACTGTGGTATGTAAAAATGATCATATTTTAAAACGATGACAGTATTTCAAAATTATGGCGTCTCAAATTTCCTGTTCCATGTCTAAACAGATAAATAAACACATTTGACTCATTTATATTTCACCACTGTTTGGTGGTATGGGAGCTCACTGATAGGTGGCGCTAACAGAAAAAAGTGGGAAAATCAGAGCCAGGAAACACCTCAGAAAACTTAGTGAGCGGGCTACAGACCCAAATAGTGCCACCCATTGCAGTACAGGGACGTTAAAGGAACAGGACAGGTTTAATTTTGTCTTTCTGTCCCTTCAACAGTTGCTCGACTTCACTCTCTCAGATTTTAATCATTTTTTTAATCATCTGAATTTGTGTCAGCAATTTAGTTAGCCAAAACCGAATATGTTCTGTGGTGGGCAGAGCTGCTACCATGTTGGCGAAGTTAATGCTAACCAGCTACTCTCTCCTAGTTAGCAGCACTGTTTAACATTTATCAATTGTTTGATAGATGGTTTGACGTTTACTGAATGAATGCTTTGATGAAATGAAAATTGTTCACTGGGTTCACTTATTTGTTAGACGATATGGCGAAAAACGTTATAAGTACCTCCGCCCACGCCCCTCGCAAGCCCATGAAGGTCTCAGGAATCCAAACAAATAAAGTCTACTGGGCACTGTGGTTGCCCAGAGCAACAATGGAGCCATCCACAGGCCACTTTTGTTTCACTGGGTCAGTGTGCAGTGCACTCACTCGCCTGGAATGGAGATTTCCTTTGTGGCATGCTGTTAGAAACTCTGCCAAAAGGCTAGCATGCGTTTTTACGTGAAATGGTGAAAGCTGTCTCGATAACTAACTTCAAAGATATTTCAAATCACTGAAAAAGTTTTGATGCACCATGAATTAAAAAGTAATTGTATTGTTTAAGTTAAAATAATTCATTTAAAATTGAAAGGTGAAAGAGTATACAACTGTTATTTAACAGGGAAGTAATCCAAAGGAACAAAAGATATCAGTTCAGAGTGTACAACACTATCCAAACATGCAAAATGAAGTGATTTTAGTGCAGCATTTTAAAAGTAACTGGCAAGAAAACCATCAGCTCAGTCATAATGAATAAAAAAAAATCAGTTAAGACTACCACATTATGCATATGGGGAAAATTATTTTAATGCCACAGTAAAATCACTATTTTTCCACATGTGCATAATACATGTAACATTTTTCATTTTTTGTGCATGAAACAATATTTACTGTTATCATGATAATTTACTTCACAATATGCTACCATATACTTTTCTGAGCATATTGTGGTTATTCTCACTACTTGTAGAATACTGTACAACTGTATGTCTTGTTAGAGTGAAAGATTTAATAGTTCTGTTTAACTGGATTTACAGCAGAATTGGATGTGAAACGTTGAACAAAAATCAAATTACTATTTTTTTTTTTAATATGGCACTACTGGTTCTTTTCTGTTTCATTGTATAACTTGACACGTACACAGTGTGGTTGCATTATCTATGAAAATACAAGTATCAAATCATATGCGTTATCAGCCGATACTTGTCTACACAAGCAAAGTGGGTGACAAATCCACTTGCACTATTATTTGTGCTATTCCATGATTATGTACAAATAAACAGTATAAAATAAACTGGTCAGACTACCTTAGACAACATAATCAATGCACACATATAGCTGCATTATTCACCCTGATACATAGACTCTTGCTAAATAAGCATAGCTTTCGCACCTACTCATCCAACGTCCAATGTTTGTACAGTACCTGGAACAAGCCTGACAACTCTTTCCCTTCTGTGTGACTTCACAGTTTCAAATGAGGTCATCATATGCAAAACACAGGCAACACCCTTAAACATGGGCAAGTGCTGAAAGCTAGTTTCCTCATTACTGTAAGATAAGGCAGTCCCTGTGGAAACTGATTACATATACAGACCAATTAAAAACAACAAAATAAAAGGGATCAGACTCGCTGCTGTCATACTGTCGGATGCCAGAAGCGTCCATTTAGCTACAGGTTAACAAAAGACATCAACCTCAGGGGTTAGATTTACCGATTTTCTACCATTTGCATAGCAGAAGCTAGCTAAAATATTAAAGTATAACCAATAATGAAAGCAATGGCAATGAACTAAGAGGATGGATATGGAAAAAAATACAACACCATGATACTTTAAGACATTTCTAGGATACATTACATGCATCACAGTGTTTAGTTTTCCAGAGGTTTGGTGAGTTGAAACAGACAAAAAAGAACCCACAGTGTGACATTTAAAAATACTATCAAAAACTGTGAATACAATGATTTTTATTCAACATTTCAAACACTGAACTAAATCCAATAAACCAGGCCAAATCACACTCTCATTTTAATGAAACAGGCAGTTGGTCACTATAATACTTAAAGTACTGAATATATGCACAATTTGTCCATAAACTCATACTGTGACAATGTAATTTATCACAATAACAATAAAAAAATGTCATACTGCCCACCCCTGACACACCCTGTCACTTTCTCCACTTCCCTGCCATGCTTCCCACTCATGTGTAGCACTGGGAACTGTCGTAACAACAAGGAACAATCTGGCCAAACTGGCCTGTCAGGACTTCTCCAGGCACCATCTGTGGACATACTGATCCACTGAATGGTAATCATAAAGTTAGGCTGCATCCCTGTTCACATATGCAAACAACCCAGAAATGTAGTTGAACATTTCCGTTTATGGATCATGTGATAACAAGAAGCAGAATTTGAATTACAGGGAAAGTCAACAGTTTATTTATAAAAAAAGACCTCTATATTTTAAAACATCAGTTTTTCTATTATAACCATCAGTTCCAACAACCAATGAAACCCACAAGACACTGACAATTCCTGTTGCATCCACAAGACACATTAGTTCAATGACTAATAGTACATGATCAGTACAGATCATTTCACTCTTAAGAATAGCCTTAGAGTCAGTATATTAAATCAACGCACAATGGGAGAAATACGCTACTGGAGAAGCATGAAAAACAGGCCACACTGAAAGAGTGAGTTGTCTAACTAAGACTTTTATGAGTCATAAACATCCTTTCATTAGCTCAGAAGTGATGAATAACAACATAATATGAAACAAAGGATATGTGTGCACTGACATACTTTACAGAGTCAGCAAAGATATGGTAATTACCAAGCACTGCTCAGTAAGATATCACTAGGTGGCATCATAGCCAGCTTACAAGCACGTCAAGGTAAAACAGCAAAATTAGGGCAAAGTGAACCTCTGAGCACTGCTACCAATTTTCTGTAATTATTCTATAAAATCAATAAATGAACGGCTCAGAGACTTCTTACCAACAGTCACGACAGCATATTGTTTACACTGTATAAAGCACAGTCACTGACAGTGTGAACGTGACAAATTTTCAGCATTGCAGGAAAAGTTAATAGGGCTATGTTATGTGCTATGGGGCGCACAAAATAGCTTAAGCCATGCCTACTTTCTAACTGACCTATAATGCACACAGAATTTTACAGGAATGCACTGATACAAAGTAATTCTCATCACAAAGAGCTGGTCCCCATATCACATCACTGCCCGTACTACTATGGTCTGTCACTATGGTTGCATTCAAAAAGTAGCCATGGAGATGGGCGCTCTTGGCGCATGGGGAACAGGTGTGTGAGGCCCAGGGGTGGGTTTGCGTGTGTCTGTGCACATAGATTACCGTTTCACCACCAGAGTGAGTGTCTTGTGGGAGCCCTTCACTAAGCAGATAGCCTCCTGCCTGTAGCCGCTGAGGGAAACGTCATTGATGTTTATAAGCTCGTCTCCTGCCTGAAGTCTCACAGCATCAGCTTTACTGCCTTCTTCCACCTGCAACACACAACAGTCAGATAAAGCACAGCACATAGAAATAGTTATTCTTTCACATACATACACACACACAAAACCCTGCAGAGAAAAATGCTTCAGCACGTACACACAAAAGGGGGGGTTATAACAAACAGCTAACGTATCTCCCTGAATGGCAAGAGCTTACAAACATCTGCTGTGCCACAGAGTATCTAAAGGAGCCACTTCAGCATAGGTCAGTCAACTCTATTCAGAAGTATCAGTACAGGGTACAAACACCATGAATATACAGTACTGGGCAAAAGTTGGAGACCACCTTTTCATTTGTGTAATTTCCAGTCAAACATACATTTAACAGATACTACACAGAGGCCTCATCAACTAAATATCACATTTTTCAGTATTTAGTGTGTCTACCCTTTGGCTTTACTGCAGCTTCTGTTCTTTTTAGAAGGTTTTCAGGCTTTCAGTTTTGCTAAGAAATGTACAGGAATATTTTTCCATATCACCAAGTTCAGTCTTAGAAGCCCGTTGCCTTTTCTGTTTCTTGACAATTAAAATAATCCCAAACATATTCAACAATGCTGAGGTCTGGTGGTCTTTTGTGTCCATTTCCTTTTCTCAGTAACAGCTTCTTGACAGCTGCACATCCTTTCAGGCCCTTAGCACTGAATTGCCTTCTCACAGTGGAAAGATGGACAGAACAATCTAGAGATTTTTTCAGATCTGCAGCAAGAGTAGAAAGTGACTTTCTCCTCTCTCTCAAAGATAAAATTGTTACATTATGAATGTACCAACATGGGAATTGTGCGCTGATGCAGATTTTCAATATATTTAATGTGCGTATTTGCCAACGCCAATGTTGATGTTCATACATTAACATTCATGACATGTAAAAATTGGGACTAGAACCACTTGGATTAGCATTACAGAGAACCATAACACCTGTTTCAGAAGGGTTACACATTAAGTAAAATGAAAACAGTAGTGCCAGTATCTCAATTGGTCAAACCATATTATTTGTCCAATGTCAATATTGTCAAAAGTAAATATCTACAGATGTGAATCCGATATCATCGTGCTGCACTACTTTGAATAATGTTTATCTGATAGTGACAGTTTCAGTTGTCTACCAGATCCTGCATGGTTGTTAGGGAGTCCATTTTCACTATATCGTTTAATAAGGTCTGGAACTCCAGTTTAGAATTAGAAGCACTACCTACAACTAAGCAGCTCCAGGATCCTCTTGGTCAGTACTGTAAAGGTTAATGTGAGCCTTTGATCTTATTTGACCTTAACAATTATCATCTCCCTCTGCCAAGCATCATCTCCCTCTGAAGGTCAAATTGGTGGGTGTATATAATGGGGCATTCACTGTAAGAAAGGGCAGCAGGTTCACTTAAGCTACAAACGATGGCTCTCA
>JAILXH010095920.1:4272-14954 GCA_023558415.1 Piaractus mesopotamicus | reverse complement strand
CCCCCCCCCCCCCCCCCCCCACCTTCTCGCCACCCCACACCCGCTCATCGTCTCTGTGAGTGAGCTTACACTGAACTCATGCACTTTATAATCGCTAATCCCATTGCAGCCTCCCACGCAGGCCAGAAGAACGGCCACAGCGGAGCTGCTGTTAAATGCAAACTGCAAGCAGCTTTTCGGTGATAGCTCACCCTATAATGCTAGCATGGAGCTTTAAAAGGACAATTCTTTATCTAAAAAGGCTAGTATGGAACTTTAAATGGGCAATTCTTCACCCAATGATGCTAGCATGGCTAACAAACTAATGAAAGTTGACCTGTTAGCATCATTTCATCTGCATTATGCTAACTTTTCAATTATCTGGCACACATATGAGACTCCGCACTAGCTTATAGACGTCAACAATTAGTGAAAAGAAAGGCAAAAAAATGCTAGGCTAAGAATAAGTGATGACCAAGAGGCCCCAGTTAGCATTATCTCTCTTTCATTGTGCTAACTTTTCAATTACTTAGCTCACATGCATGAGGCTCCTCTCTAGCATTTAGTCATGATTAGCAATTGGTGAAGAAAGGAATTATTTGTCTAAAAATGCCAGCATAGCTAACTATTAGTGATGGCTAAGAGACGCCACTTAGCATTATCTCTTTGGCATTGCGCTAACCTTTCAAATACTTCTCTGCTAGGAAAACTAGCATAGATCAGCATGGCTGGTCATGAGCAAAACCAGCATATGTTGTGTTTTGGATGCTGGTATGCTGATCAACCAGTAAGACCATGCTGGTTGACCAGCTAAACCAGCACCAGACCACCACTAGACCAGCATCAACCATAATAAATCACCTTATGCTGTTTTTTTCTCAATACATGTATGATACTCCCCACTAGCGTTTAGTAATTAGAAGCAATTGTAGTATTTTTTGGTTGAAGTGAAAAACCAAAACAGTGTTCATGCGCTGATTTTCTTTTTCACTGCTTTCCTAGTTTTCCTCCAGAATTTCATTTTGAACTGAGTAATCGCTCGGTCGCACTTCGAAAGGATGAGCTGGAGGAATTGCGTAATGAGTTCCCTTAGATCATAGATGAGGCTATTCATCTTCGGGAGGACATCCTTTGATGCTCATTGAGCAAGATTGATCTTGGTGTAATGAGAAACTGACAAAGAGCGAGTGCGATTATGCACCCATGAGCAAGGGAACTGAACGAAGCATGAAACGAAATGCCTGGTGTTACTTTTACCAATTACACCGCGTGCCCATGATTTGTAAATTTATTACATCCCTATTCATAAAAAATGGCTCCTATTTGCAGCGGCGGGGCGGCAGAAGGGCAGGAAACTTTGTTTGACCTTTTCGTTTCTGAGCGCCTGCTGGTTTTCATAAGCTCTGGAGTTCCTGGAGAAGTGAATGAACATGTGGAGATTGACAAGGTCAGCACAGAGGTGCAGTTGGGGATGTTGGGGGAGGGGGAGGGGGGGGGGGAGTTGAAACCCCCTGAAATATATTATGACAGCTCCATATGGTTATTTATGTCACCTTTGTGTCATTGTTAGTTTGTGCACTCCTAACACTAAAGTGGCATCTACGATAATGCGTTAAGTTAATAAATGCATTAAAAGTCCACCCCCTCTCTTTGATTGACAGATAAACTTCGTGAACCTGCTACCTTGTTCAAACACATATTATTGGCTATTAGTTGCTATGGCAATAAGTATAGAAATCAGGTATAAGTATTATTCAAATTGGAAACTAGCAACAACACTCCAGAAAAAACTCCAGAGATGCTGGCTTGTGCTTGTGGTAAGTATTTTAGTAATACTCATTTCATTTGTTGAGTTTCGTTTGAAAACGAATGGGCTAAATGCTTGAAACGCCCTACAGAAAAATGTCTGGATATTCAAGATTTCTTCCCATGGATGCAGGTAGATCCAGCCAAGCCAGCTCTCCTGTTGGTTAGGCCTTTAGGAGCTGAACTGAAGGCCTTACATATACATATCAGGTTAACCACCAACATAAGTAGGAAATGACAGTGGAATTAACCAATTAAATGTTCATTTCCAGTGTGTGAGACCAATTTCACAAGAATATTTGTCACTCTAGGCCTTTTGGAAGGTCTAGAGATGTCAATGATTATGAGCCATAGCCTAACCCTGTTTCAGTCAATTGTTGAAGTTATTAGAAATAGCACCAGCTCTGTCTACTAATAGAGTCACTGTACAATTTCTAATTACGAGGTAAAATATATGTTAACATATTTTCAAATATATTCAAACACAGCATGTCAAATGCCTGTGTTTAATCTAGAATGGTCACAAAATGTTTATCCATCATCTTAGTGTTAACATAGTACCCGGGATCCATAGCTAGCGGAAATTAGCACAAATTAGCATCATGAAGGTGGGGTTTTTTCTTATTTTCGACAGAGTTTTGCAAGCACATGCACAAATCTACTTCACAGACGAAACAAAGAAGTTAAAACATTACCACTTTTCCAAGGTGGGTTGAAGAATCAAAACCTCAATGCTCTGCTGCAAGGAGCAAAAATGTGAATGCTAAGTTTGCAAGATTTAGTGCGTTTTTGAAGTGGCTAGTGCTGCTAGCTAACTTCTTTAACCTGGTTTTCTGACAGGTTGGTCACTAAAATTACAGTCACAAAGATTAACTGCCTAGTAAAACCTTTGGATTCCTGTCTAGGAGTATTTCCATGAGTCTTATTTGTCTTAGCTTTTAGGTTCTTAACAATCAAACAGTAATGCTTCCTGCTTGGAGGTGCAAAGGTGTCAAAAATGCTAATCGCAAATTAGATGACACCGTGTTTTGTGACACGTAAGAGCAAAAGCGACTTGCTTCATGTTTTCACTCAAGTAAAACAGTTTTTACAACTCACAAACCTGTAATTAAGCTAATTCTGAATGCGTTGTTAGCATTTAGCTGGGAGGGGCAGGGCCTCGGGCCACCTATTCAAACAATGGCGCCCTTCTGGAATGTAAACTGGCCTTGTAAAATCACATTTGGCCTGCACTTGAAGACATGAGCACGTTTCTGGGGTGACCCAAAGTGGCAGACGTGCTATTCATTACGGTGCGCTTCTCCCAGACGTGCTGCAGGTGCAAAGTGCTAGCATGACAGACCAGATGTCTCTGTTGCAGCAGTAAAAGCACGTCGCCAGACGCTGTATGGCGCAGGACATCTGATTTTTATCCCACCCTGTGTGCGCACACGGATATTCGCGGCTGAAAGCCACAAGGGTAGATGTCTCGAACATAATTTTGATTCTAACTAGCCTGCGTTGAGGGGAATTGAGCAGACAGGCCTTTACCAGGCTTTCCTGAGACAGCAGCGCATTGGTGCGTGGCACATTCGAACATGATTTATTGCGTTCAACATTGTGACACTGAACGATGCCACAATCATTGCCTGCCACAAACGCGCGTGTTGCCTTTTTATTAATGGATTTAGCGGGGTTGAAAACAATGCTACGGATGATTTAGAGCCTTAAGTACACATGCGTGGACACAGCCAGTGGAAAGCTGGAAAACATTTCAATTTATCCAGCGAGCGAGGCTTCAGCTTGAGATATATCTCCATTCTCTCTGTAATTCTGCATCTACAGTGCACAAAAGGTTTTAATTAAAACCCAGTATATTATCTGAGCTCTGTTGCGCAGACCAACTGGCGCAAAACATCCCCATAAAAATCTCCATTTGCTCTAAGGCATTAGCTGTACATTCCATCAGGAAAAGCCCATTGGCGGATACAGAACCACACACACACTGGCTGAAACCCTTGTAGTAAAACGGGACAAGAAAGATACTAATAGAACAATACAAGCATGGATACAGCAGCCTGCAGCCACACCCATAACAGCAGCATTAAACTCTTGCAGGAGCTGTGTTTTGGGTTGCACTGCTAGAATTTCTAGACTTTGAAGTAATTATTAGATCATAAGTAGGATTGTATGCTGTTGCATATATTACATCATAACTGGTCGTTATTACGCCACCACTAACAAAGTATGCAGAGAAACAGACGGACTACAGCAGGGGTGTCAAACTCAACCACTAAAAGGGGCATATTAAAAAATCTCAGCAAATCTGTGGGCCAAAAAATGATATTTTTACTTAACATTTTGCCTGGACCTGAACGGTCATTCCACCCAAAGACAGCTGGGATAGACTCCAGCACCACACAGCGACCCAGAAGGATAAGCGGTTTAGATGATGTGTGTGAGTGTGTGTGTGTGTGTGTGTGTGTGTGGGTGTGTGTGTATGTGCGAACGGCAATGTTTATTCAAAATATGCCAAAACTGCAACAGCAAAATAGACCATAATAATAAATAATTCTAAACAAGAATAAATTGTTTTACTAAAACTGACTGTTTGCTTGAACTAGACACCAGGCATCTTTTCTTTCTGTGGAACCGCTGGCCCACAGATTGTTGTTGGGGACAGGGGGTTAGAATGCACATTTTGTCGTAGTGCATGCTGGGAACTGTAGTGCATCTCAGGGTGAAACGGGCTAATAACAATAGAAAATGAAATAATTTGCTTGAACTAGACACCAGGCATGTTTTCTTTTCGTGTAACTGCTGGATCATAGATTGTTGTTGGGAAAATGGAGTGGGAACGCACGTTATGTTGCAGTCCATGCTGGGAACGGTAGTGCATCTCAGGGTGATGCGGTCTAATAATAATAGAAAATTAAATTATTTGCTTGAACCAGACACCAGACATCTTATCTTTCTGTGTAAACGCTGGCCCATAGATTGTTGTTGGGGAAAGGGGGTCAGAATGCACATTATGTTACAGTGCACTGTGGGAACTGTAGTGCATCTCAGGGTGAAACGGGTTAATAACAATAAAAAATTAAATAATTTGCTTAAACCAGACACCAGGCATCTTTTCTTTCGGTGGAACCGCTGGCTCATAGACTGTTGTTGGGGAAGGGGGTTGGAGCGCACATTATGTTGCAATGCATGCTGGGAACTGTAGTGCATCTCAAGGTGAAACAGGCTAATAATAATATAAAAAAATGAAAATTATTTATTGGGCCGAATAGGATAGTGTGTGCCTTGTGTTTGACACATGGGGACTACAGCCTGTAATTGTAGAACTACAAAGTGCTCCTATATGGTAGGTGGAGCTGATAAAATGGACAATGAATGCAGAAACAAGAAGACAGTTTTACTGAAGTGGCTAGTCGGTGTATATAGTATTACAGCAGCATTTTTTGTTGTGACCATTTTGACCAATCTCAGTTCTATACGAGCGTTTCTGTGGATGTTTTAATGAATCAAAGTATTCATGTAACCCAACAAAAGTAACTGATTTTGGAGAAAATAATGTAGGCCAGTCTTTAAATCTTATTGCAATACGTAGTAATATAATTCCTACACATTACTAGTATTCTGTCTGCATCATTCAGCCCTAGTGTATATTCATGAGCAGATAGGCCCTCCTTGGCCCATCGGCCCAGGTGTTGGTGAGGCCTGAGGCAGTTGGGGCTGAAGCCGCAGGGACCCTCCTGCCGTTCCACTCCAAAGCAATTTTCCGTGGAGCAGCTGGGCGAGAAATCGATAGCTCCCAATGCTGATTGCTCTACAGGGGAAATAGAGTTTGTATTGCTTCTCAAAGACAAATGTAGGCTTCAGGCGAGATAAATGGTATTTTGGGGGCCGAAGAAAAGCCTTAACCGAGAACCTGCTCGCTTTCATTCATTCGTCCTGTCGCTTTCCAGACGCTTTCCGTCCGTTCTCTGGCTCGCTCGTTCACCCGGTTCTGCCTTGCACCTCGCTCTGTCAGCCTCTCTAAACAGCACTGAGTGCCAGTCTAATCTCCACCCTGCCTCTCCACTCCTCTCTGCTTAAGCTGTAGCCCCTCCAGCCTCAGCAGGTCATCATCCAGTGACTCGAAACATCACTGCTTCTTGATAGCCTCTTAAATGAATGGAGCCACAGCCATCTTCTCCTCCAGCACAGCAGCGAGACAGATGATGTGTAAGCTATGGCCGTTAGCTCCCCCAGGCCAAAACACACAAACTTTTGAAGTGACAGTTAAAAAAAATCTTTCCCCCAACTCAAATCTGATCAATCAGCCACATGTTGCTGTCCTAACAAAGTTCCTCAAATGGTAAATTTAGTAAACAGAGATTTTATTCCCAGCAATTTTGAATCATTGCTATTGGTCAATGTGTGACAGTGTCTGAGTGAGTAATCGAAAGAGTCGGGAGAAAAACCCCGGTGGGCTGATAGTTTTTTGGGCCAGTTACTGTGGAACTAACGTATAAATTCATGCATATAAAAAGAGGAACGCTCAGGGAAACTATAGGTCTAAATGTGAATATCTGTGGGAATTTAGGAGTTAAACCAGCCCCCCCACACACTTTATACTAATTGTTATTGAGTTTCAATAACAAGTAGATATTAATAGATATTAATTCTCATTTGCTATTTTGCCTTAAATGATATAGCAATTACATTCAGACGTCTGTGGCGCTAGCACCTTCTGCAGCACTATAATATATAATAATATATTATATAATAATATATATATATATATATATAATAATTTTGAATAAGAAAATTCAGTATGATGGAGTCAATCTGACACAACAAGCACTCCTCTACAGCATACAATTTTTACTAAATCGAGCTGTGAATTGGAATAAGATGGACAGCAGTGGCAAGATGGCACCAAGTACACAAGAAAGAAAAAGCTACTTGAGTAGGATGAGGACATATACGAGCAGTATATGGGCAGTGAGAAATTAATTTACTTAACTAGCATTAGATTATAGCATATTGACTTGTCATGATTACATCACATTTAAGACCAAAGCTTTCGCCTGTTTTCATTTTATCACTCGCCACCCACCTTGGCTACCTTAGCGAAGCATAAATAATAAATAAAAGATAGGAATAAGAAATTATTTAGATGAGAATGTGCAGATTTTCGAAAACGTTATTTTGCACAAAATCATGGAACTCCCAGCTTGAAAACAAGCCCCACTCCGGCCCTGATTCATGATGAAGTGTAAACACCATGTAAAGAGATGCTGTTACTTTGAAACTGTGTAAAAAAAATATATAAAAGATGAAAGAATTATGAGGGTTTTGATACCACAGCGATGCATTCGTTTGGTGTCCAAAGTTTGCTTATTTAGTTTGTACTGGAGCTACAAGGATAATTTAACTATCAATCAATGGAAACTTTGAAAGCGGTGACCGCACGTCATCATTCTTGCAACACATCATGATGCAGAAAGCTTGCCGCATGTTAGCGGTGTAAAAGGCCACATTGATAACACTGCAAATGGCAGTGGTGCAGACGTGAAGTTGTTACCACTTTGGATCTAAAATGCACTTCACTTAGCCCACTTATGCTGTTGACGTGACCACCATGGTCGGTATGCTACAATCACGGTGCTGCAGGCAGTATTTCAGCTCTACTATGGTCTGCAGAATTAAGGCTGCTCTTGAATCAAAATGCACTGAGTAAACGAATCAAGGCCCTGATTTTACTACAATTTTTTGTGCATCCAGTGTAAGAAACCATATAAACATAAGTCTGTTAGATTAGTTGAAGCGCCAAGGAACCTAAACCCATGTTTTCTTTTGAAGTAGGTTAATCTTGCTCTTGTGGGCACACAATATACATGTACAAAGTACATCCTGTAAAAAACTTTCCAATGTCTAATAAATGGCCCATAAGAAAAATTCTCTTCTTTCGATGTAAACTCGGCAAAACTTATGTACAATGTTAAAAAAAGTTAAATTTATGGTAAAAAAGGAAATTTACGGCAGCTCTGGTTGCCAGAACTTTACTGTAAAATATATGGAAGAAATGTTTACTGCAGTATGGTAAAATCATTCCCTGATATTTTTTTGGTAAAAGACATTTATTTTTTTACAGCAAAGTACAATAAAAATACAGACACTACTGTAAATGGAAGGGTAGATTTTTGCTGTAAAAGTAATGGGCAAGAGATTTTTTGCTATTGCTATTAAAGATGCGCTATTGCTGTATACTAAACAATGTTTTTCTGTGAAATTTGCAGTAAAACACTGGCACCTGTCATTGCCAGAGACATACTGTATAAAAACGGTATTTCTGTACACTATATAACAGTAGTTTTTTTCTAAATATGGCAACTTTACTGCAAAACACTGGCAGCTGCGATTGCCAGAAATACCTTAAAGTATGAAACTGAAAACTGAAAATACTATAATGCAATTCATAATACTTGTAAAAAGTATTTTCTTTCAATAAACAGCCATTAGAAACCAACAAACGACAACTTTTAAGCTGAGCAACACTGAAAACTGAAGTGTAACTTCAACAAATGAGTTTTTTATTTTGCAGAAATATACTACTATTTAACTAACAATTCTTTCTTCAGAGACAAATTATTACTGATAGATAGTTCTGGGTTTTTTATTAAAAGTCAACTGACATACAAGTGAAGCCCATATATACGCACCAGTTTGGGCATGTAAGATTAAATGTTTGTTTAACAATGACAGTGTTTCAGCATCACTTTTGAAGGTAGATGGTTTTTTAATACAGCAAAATTTGTATAGATTTCCCAATCTTAACTGTAAAAATCACAGGATTGTTTTGTATTACTATTTCAAGTCTTTTGATGTTTCAGAAACGGTAAATTCCCATTATTTTAATTACAGTTTTTTACTGTTGCTATTTAACAGTATTTCCCCTGTAAATTTACAGACATCTTTTACAGTGTAAGCAGTGTCCTCATCAGTCACAAGGGTGATGTGGGATGCCCACCTATACAGCTTTAACAAACCTGTGTTCACTTACAGTCTCTCTGAAAGGGAAAGCTAACAACCAAGCGAAAGCTAACCTACATAACTTAGTTTGTCTGGTGTCCATCTTCGTTTGTTTCCCTGTTCACAGTTGTGTTTACTTTTGATTTGGTGGCATAGCAGGCTAGGAGTGTTTAACAGAGGAATGTCAATCAAGCGTGCTCATTATAATATTAGGCCACGCCCAGGCGGTCCTCAGATAGGTCTGATCAGCATTTTATAAACCCTTAACAATCCAGGTTGATTTCATACAAAAGCATATTTTTCAGTAATTACAGGGACTTCAATGTAAAACTAATGGAGCTATTCTTAGTTTATAGAAGTGTGTAATAAACGTTTGGGCCCGGCGGTGGGCCCATGGCTGTTTCATTATATTTCTACCTTTTTTTTTCTCATTCAAACTTTTCTGGATTAATAATATAAGAATCTAATTCAGCGTCAGAGCAACAGTGTTGATATTTGACCATGTTTTCTGTGATTGTACATCAGCTCAAATTAGTTTAAGGCAAATGTGGGATTATTTAGGCATTCGGTTTGCTAACTGGCAGCTAGCTTGCATTACTTGATAGCTTATTTATCCTTGTGGCTACAGTGCAAAACTAATAAGAACACTTCAGACACCAAATATGTCTCGGCTTCATTTGCGGTGTGGGGGAAAATTGTGAAAATTAGATTTTGGCGGAACCATCGCTTTAAGCTGGTTTCCGTCCAGAGACTCAAAAATCACTCCTTCTCAGTGAACGCATGGACACTTGCACTGCGGCAAGATAGATGATGTGCAAGCCATGGCCGTTAGCTTCCTTTCAGGCTCAAAAAACATACACTTAATCCACTCGGCCTCCTTTCCGTCTGCACTGAGAATCACCTCTTCCTCCTCCTCTGCCAGCTGCAATTTACCCACAGTCCTGCCTGGCCTTGGAGGAGCACTACACAAGCATGGGAAACTACCCTAATATTTGCCTAATACGTCATGTGAAGCAATAACAGCGTCTTACAGTGTCGGAGTAGCTCTGGATCGGGCGTTTATTGAGCGCTCTGAGTGGTGTAATGCTCTAGACTGGTTTATTTGAGGGGCTTTATTTGGATGTCCACTGCCTCCAGCACTGCTTTAAACAGCATGGCCCCACCAAACAACTTAAAATGAATAAACTGACCTGCATTTGCACTTGCTAAGGTTGGTCGCTGTGGCCGCGGCTGTGGACTGTGTGGGAAGCGCCTGCAGTGTTCGGCTCCATAACATCACTGTTCATATATACGAGGGCTGGAAAACTGGTGCCGTCACATTCTATAAGATTCTCCACTTTCTCAGAGATTTATTATGGGAGGAATGTTTAGGGCACCGCTGAGACCGAGCGTTGAATCTGACCTCACTGTTGCCCCAGAAACACACATGCTCATCCACCCTTACAGTAAGAGGCACTAAAGACATCATAGCAGACACATGAAACCCTCAGCTAACCACAGAGGGAGAGAGAGAGAGAGAGAGAGGGAAGGAGTCGCAGTGGGTCGTCTCAGCCAATAAATTAAGTAATAAAATAAGACAACATATATGAGTAAAAAACAAACATTAAAACCTTCAGTTCAACAGTGTATATTAACTCTGGTGCAAAGCGGAGCTCATCATCAGGTACAGAGCGCACTGCCTCCCCCAGCACCACTCTTCTTTACAAGACCCCCTCGGTCTCGTCGAACTACAGAGAGCACTTGTTGCCTCACAATCTGTATTTCATGCTCCCTTGTTTTTCTGGCTAATGTAAATAGCTATTTTGGCCTGACCAACAACAAAACTGACCTCTCTCTGCTGACGTAGTAAAAACCAAGGATAAAAGTCACAATTAAAGACATGAAAAAGTTTGTCAAAA
>JAILXH010095799.1:675-21459 GCA_023558415.1 Piaractus mesopotamicus | reverse complement strand
AAAAAAAGGGGCAATTTTAATCCCCAGTTAGAAATAACACAAATGTACCCTCGAAGGTACAACATGGTCCTTAAAATCTGATTGTGTGCATTCAATGAGTTTTAAAGCTGCACTGCAATCACTTTCCCGAGAGGAGAGGGGCAAATTTATACCATTTCTTAACTTTTTAAAGAGAAAAATATCATAACAAAGCCTGTAGTCAAGGCAGGTACCACCCTCAGTGTTTTTTTCGGAGAGTCTACTTCTACTCACTAATGGAGCCAAAACGGAAGGAGTCTGTTGTTACTAATGAATGTTTTTGTTCTCATTTGAATATTATTAGAGTCCTCAGCCTGTAGGCTTATGAATCGTGATTTGGTTTGACTGATATATCAAAAAAAAGAACCAAAGAACCAGCTTGTGAGTTGCTATTCTGCTGTACTCTCCACTGCTGTTTGCATAGAGCTGACGGACATCGCACCTCTCCTGCTGCCCAAACGCACTTCAGCAGTTTTTAAGCCTGCGCCCCTCTGCCGCTCTTTGAGCGGCATCCTTGATTCACCCTGCTGTTATAATTGGGCTAAAACGCAACACTTTTAAGCAAACGTCCACATGGAAGTGTGGAGTCAGGCCTAATTAGTGGTACATTTTAAATGACCTTTCAGAGATCATTTCTACTGTGTATTGTTCTGGACTTCCTTTCAACTGGATATTATGGTGTGAGGAGAAAATTAGATTTGAATGTGATCTAATGGCACATCAGCTCTGCCTCGTATCAGCGCCCAGCCTGGCTTTACATTTAGATAAATAACACGTTCACCTACACATGGGAGCAGGCCGCAGTGTACAGAACGCCTTTGTTCTGAGGAACAGCGCAGGCTGCCAGACTGAGAAACACACACATATATACAGACGCCATACACGCAGACAAACAGCCATTAGAGACGCTGCAATTTATTGACTCTAAAATGTTAATACGGCCATAAGCCTTACTCATGAATTTTTGATTAGGGCCGCGACAGGCTCGTCACCTAAAATGTTAATGAGGTGAGATTGCGTGCGGGCGGGAAGGTCCCTGTCACAAACTGAACAAATAGTACAGATGAGCTGAATCTAGAAGACCCTCCGACTATAACAAGAGCAGCAAAGGGCAGGGGCTGCTCGTCAGGTTGTGCCACGGCGCTGTGGAACGGAGATAATGAATCATGCCGAGGAGATGAAAGAATGAAGATCATTTGCATTGTGCGCTATTTTTGTTTTTAGGCTGTCTTGCCCCGCCCACATGTTAATGAACATACAGTTCATTCATCTCCCTGTGTCGCACTTGGCCTGTCTGCTGACGAGACGTGCCAAAACACACTGAATTAGAACCTTCTTGAATGAGTGGTTGTCAGTTCTGGAAAAAAAAAGATGTTGCTATTATATTGTTTGAATTGTTTGTTAGGGATGCACAGTGATATAGACGATGTATTGCACATAACCTGTTTTTACCATGCCATAATCCTTCTGAATAAGAACTGCTCTCATTTTCCTCTACTGTAGTCAGTGCACATGTGCACCTTAACTTATTGCAATATACATAAATATATTCATATTCGCTGTTCACTCCTTTAGCTGTACATACTGTATATGTGTACTTGAGTACTTGATTGTAACTGTACTTAACCCCATTGTACATACTTTATACTACTCACAGATTGTGTGCCGTCTCTTTATAGTATACACTGTTAGTAATAAAGGCGCAGATACATTTTTCATTCATCAAGGTACAAACGATGTAAATGTACCCTCAAAAGTGCAACAGTGGTTTTAAGGTCCGATTGTGAACCTTGAATACGTTTCTCCCAGGTGAAAAGTACATATTTGTACCTTTTCATAACCAAATGTTTTAAAACAGAGCAATAAACTAAAAAGCCTGGAGGTGAGACGGGCTGTGTGGAGTCAATGCAACTTAGAAAATATAATTTCAATGGATTATGGTGCAATTATGTTCCCTAAACAATTATGTTGTGTTTAATGTAAGACCAAATGTTCTCTATAGGGTTTAAATCTGGAGTTTATATATATGCTCTTGGCTGGGTATTTTGGATAGGGCACCACCCCCAACCTAGTGACGCTGACGTGCTGTGCTGAGAATGATCCACCTCTCATGTAATATCTGACCAGCAGCATCTCTGTGGTCAGAAACTGACCAGTAAAGAAAGGGGCTGATAGACTGTGTATCGACAGATGAGCTGCAGTCTGTAAATGTACGCCTGGACAGTGGAGTGATCAGCGATCTGTGAGTAGATGTACAAAGTAGGGGTTTTGTTATGCATGGTGGCTATAACAACACAAACAATAGAATCGTATTATAATGGGAACATTTACCAAATTTGACAACCCCTGAACCCCAGGCTCTCTGAACGAAACTGTTGCTGCACATTTCTTCAACAGACGGGCTAATGTTGATGGAGATATTCAAGCACATGGCAGCTTTTCACCTAGGAATTGAGTCATTCATTCATTTATTTATATAAATATATTTCAATTATAACACTTCTGTCTTTCTACTGCACTATCAGTAATTAGTACTAAAATACCTACTATACAGTCACGGAATAGGACAACAGTGACCCACAAATATGACACTAATCCTCAAATAGTGATGAAAAGATTATGACAGGATGTAAAAATTTCCAGTATTGGGTTAGAGAAGTGGTCAGTCATTGGTTATGGCTGCCCTGTAAACACACTAAGATTGCCTAAAATGAATAAATTAATAAGTAAATTAAAAAATTTCAAATCTACAAATTGAAAAATCTTTTGTGGTTGTCCAGTTTAAGGACTATGAAAACTCTCTTCTGATGATGCATCTTAAAGGTGGGAGTAACTTTTGAAAAACTACACCTGCTTTAAGATGAATTTTTTTTCCCCCGGCTATCTCAGTTTGGCTTCTTTTCTTTGACTGAAACGGTAAAAACTTGTCTCTGGCATCCATTTTGTGCTAAATAAAGATAGAATCACTGTTTTCTTTATAAAAAGTGTTTGACGGCTGAGGTAAGAGTAACACTAATGCTAGCCTGGTTGGGTTGATTAGCCTACATCAGTGGCTAGGCTAGCAGTCAGGATTGGTTGCCACCACAGGGATTCTCAATGGTTGTATGATATATATATATATACATATATATATATATATATATATATATTTTTTTTTTGCATAATGCATGCTGGGTAATGTAGTGAGAATGTTGTGAATTCTGTCAAACCAGTGAGACAACATAACGAGAAATAACAAACTGAAGTTTCATTTTAAATAATCTGGTTCTTAAAGTTTTTTTGTATTATCCTTTGCAATGTAAATGCTGTTTGCTGATGGCATCAGCCAAAAGCTCTGAAGGACACTGTATGGAAAAGGACAGTGTTACGTTGTTATGGCACATCCAGTTATGTTCTGAGAATAAAAAAATGTAATCTTAATAAAGGAGAATAAATACATTTCTGGCCAGATTCCGCAGGCATGACGAGTATATGTCGCAGGCACCAAAACGCCTCCGTACGTGTACCTGAGGCCCATAGTTATTAGTAGTTATTGAGAGCCTTTCGTAAAGCGATTAGTTCAGTTGTTCAATAGACGTCACATCACCTTCCTTCTTTTCATTGTTCTTCTGACTTAAGTGCGATTCTTAATTCCCTTCTCTGTGTTGTCTTTACTGTCTTACACTCCAAAGCGTGTTGGCTGCCTTGAACACTTCCTTTGCTTTATCTCTCTCCATGACTGACTTCATCTCCTACACTCTGCACTCCCTCAGCCGTTTGCCCCCCTCAGCCGACCCGCTGGCTATCATTCACCACGGCTCTCTTTAAAAACCTCATTTTGCCTTGTTGTCAAACAAGCCTCCCCCTTCTCTCTGCTTTCAAACGTGGCATAAAAGGATAACCTTGAGCGCTGACATGACGTGTCTTTGCGCTCCTTCCGTGCTTCAATTAAATGCGAGAGTTTGAAAGACGCTGCAATCCTTCATACTCAAACATGGCCTAAATATCCATCTATTTAACGTGCCTCAGCAAATCAGGAGAGGCTGAACAGGAAGGGTTTAGACGTTAAGCGTATGTGCATTGCCTGCCAAAAGTTTGGGGGCATCTAGCTTCTCAGAGTCTTTATAAATGAGACTCCCAATGGTTTTCTTTTTTTTTTAGTTTGCAGTAGCTTAATAAATAAAAAGCTGACTAGCTTAGGGTGCCATATCCCACACTTTTTAAACCTCTTGTTGTGAAACCTAGCACTGAAATCTTTCAGCTGTTTAAACCACCTTTAGAAAAAAAGAGGAAAATATGTGCTTTTAACAATCCTTTGGAAAAGACGACTGTCCGGCCAAAATCTGTTCTTCATGCAAAGTGTTAGGAAAGAATTTACCTTTACACAAATGTTTTCTTAGTGAATTGAAAAGTAACAGTGAAAATCAAACATCATTTGGAAAATGTCATTTTCTAGTTTTTGAAGTGTTTAAGTTTTGAATTGATGTGTCACATTCATTCATCTAACTTGTTAATTTTGCTTTGCATTGTTTCATTTGGGGCCCATATCCTACATCATTGTAGTTTACTTTTTACATAACATTTATGAGATTTTATATATCAAAAATAGTCATAATTCATTTTTCCAACCTCTCTTCGTCCCTCTGAATTAAACAGGCTATTTTTGTTACTGTGCCTTTAAGAATGGTACATGTAAATGAGCTCTGTTCCGATTGGCTGCCTGTATTGCTCCTCATTGAAAAAGCAGCCCAGGCTGAAACACTCATTATAGCTTTAGCGTGAATGGGTGGAGCTAAACTACTGTATATTGAATAGGAGGTCATATGTAAATGTGAGGGTTTGTGTGACATCACAAAAACAATGAATTCAAAACAGCAATTACATTCAATTACTTTTTATGTAAAAAACTAGAAAAAAAATCATAATAAGGATCTTTTTGCACACTATGTATTTTAGGTAAATTAAACCAGTGCCATTGCTTGTCTTCACATGAAGTATTGGCTGAACTGGCAAACTATTTTTTACAACATGCAATACTTTGGCGCTTCAGTTGGATGACATATCTGGGGCAAGACTGCTTGTCATACTTTACTTTGAATTAGAGGGGTGAATCATCAGTGTAATTAAAATCAACACCCTCTGATTAATCATTAGGATTCTCAGTCACTGTTTTGTTTTCATACTCCACAGTTTAAATCTTTTATCATTTGCATAATCGCTAGACAGCAAACATGCATTCATCATCTACTCTACGTTTTACTTCCATTCACAGTTTCCCTTCATGAGCTCCACTTACCTCATGGATCCACTGTTACTGCACATTTATCAGCCTCTATCCCCATTCATGACACTAGTTTCATGTTAGCATATGTGGAGCTTATGAGTCTATCAGGTACAGCGGTGTGGCTGGGAGTTTTACACGTCAGTGTCACTGCTGGGTTGAGAGTGGTCCACCACCCAAAAGTATCCAGATAGCAGCAGCTCTGTGAAAACTGACCACTGATGAAGGTCTAGAGGATGACAAACATAAACTGTGCATCAACAGTTAAGCTACAGTCTTTAAATGTACACCAGCAATGTGGATCTACAAGCACAGGATTTCTGAAGTGACCAGTGTGTGTGTCAAAATCTGTATGTTCGCTATATGGTCAAAGTATGTGGACACCAGACCAAAATCATTGGCATTAATGGTTGCCCTCCCCCACTTTGTGGCTATAACAGTCTCCACTATTCTGTGGAGGCTTCCAACAAGAATTTGGTGTCTGTGGGAATTTGCTAAGTCAAAAGAGCATTTATGAGGTCAGGCACTGAGAAGACCTGGTTCACAATCAACATTCCAATTCATCCCAAAGGTGTTCAGTGGGGTTGAGGTCAGGACTCTGTGCAGGCCACTGGAGTTCCTCTACACCAGCTCATCAAACCATGTCTTTATGGACTTTGGACCTGGGGCAAGACTGTTGCCAAAATGTTGGAAGCATATAATTGTCTAAAATGTCTTTGAATGCTGTAGCATTAACATCACCCTTAACTGGAAATAATGAGCCCAAACCCTGAAGACCAGCCCCAAACCATTATCCCTCCTCCACCAAACTTTACTGTTGCCACTATGCATTCTGGTAGGAAGTGTTCTCCTTGCATCTGCTGAACTCAGATTTATTTATAAAAGTGCCATATATTGTAGTGTGATTCTTTTACACCGCTCGCTTTACGCCACTCCAGCCCATGCTTGGCATTGTACTTAGTGATCTTAGGCTTGTGTGCAGCTGCTTGGGGATGAAGTTCCTGACACACAGTTCTTGTGCTGATGTTGCTTCCAGTGGCAGTTTAGAACTCTATAGTGAGTGATGCAACAGAGAATAGGCGATTTTTTTATGTCAACACTTGGCAATCTCAGTCTGTGAGTTTACATGGGCTACCACCTTGTGGCTGAGTTGTTGTTGCTCCAAGATGCTTCCATTTCATAATAAAAGCACTTACAGTTGACAGGGGCAGATCTAGCAGGACAGAAATTTCACCAACTGACTCGTGGCAAAGGTGGCATCTTATGACAGCGCCACGTTTAAATTCACGGAGATCTTCATTATGACTCATTGTACTGCCAGTATTTGTCCATGGAGATTGCATGTGCTTGCTTTTATGCACCTGTTAGTAATAGGTGTAGCTGAAACGCTTGAAAGCAATAATTAGGAGGCCACATAGTGTATTTCTTTATGAATTGTAACAGTAATAGTTATACATAAGCTAAGAACTGGTATTTCAGTGTTGCGGAAGTTGGCATTTGCATTTAGTTGCATTTATTTATGTGAAAACTGATCAAAATGCTAAGAATGGCATCACCCTAGATGTATCGCTCCATCAGCACTCACTCAGCCCGCCTGTTTTAGCCTTCTATTTCTGTCTGATTGCCATAATCTGAGAGGCACAAATATTTATTCAAACTCAGATCTAATATCATATAACTATCGATCTTGTTGTCCTATGACTCAGTGGGCTCTAAGTGTCCTGGGCAGACCAGCTGGGGAAGTGATGTCATACGTCTTACATCACAGCGGAGTGTATGGCCTCACCTCCCTCATCCGCTCGCAGGATCTGCCTAATACGGTAATGACCTCGCTCAGTTCACCGCCGAGCGGCTATGATTTGCTCAGACAAAACAACGCTCTGACGTCCATTATTTCATTTCCAAGAGATTTCTCGTTTGTCATCCATAAGCCGATTCAGACGAAAGCACAGACAGAGAGCTAGAGCCATCATCTCACCTGCATTTAGACCCTCTCAGCTCCTAATACGCGCTCTAAATGCCGCGTCTGAAGCGAAAGCTAATTTGAAATGTAAGCAAAAAGCTTCATAAAAATACATGAGCCCCTAAAGCTGCCTTTGCCACATCACTTCACACTCAGAGGGTTAGCAAAACGTTAACGGCAGTTTAATGGTGAGAAACAGATAATGGCAAAGTTTTTACAAAAGCGCCCTCCGCAGCCGGGCTGCTGACTGAAAAGGCCGTCTGAGCACTTTGTCTGATCCTCTGAGCCGCGAGATGGTGATTAGCAGAGCCAAATCAATAATACATGCTAAGGACCGACTAATGCACCATGGAGACAGACAGCTTTTACCTCCCTTCTACCACAATGAGACACGCTGGAAGGAAAAAGAAAGGGAGAAAACTGAGCAAGAGAGAGAGAAATGCTCAATATAAGATAAATAAAAACAGTTCCGGCATAATGAGTGAATGAATGAGTCTGAGTGAGGACACAGGACTGCACTCCTATATAAGCAGAACGTATGTTGACATTAATTACAATTTACCTATCCATGCTCCACCCACAAATGTGTTCATAGCTACTGTTGCTATGTTAGAAAAGCTTTACAGAATGTTGGCAAAAAGCCCATTCAAGCTAGTGTAGCATACGATTCTTTGTTCAGGGCTCTGTGCAGGCCACTCGGCTTCCTCCACACCAAACTTGTCACACCATGTCTTTATGGACTTTAGACTTTGCCCATGGGGCACAGTCATGCTGGAACGGGAAAGTGCCCTCTCCAAACTTTTGCCAAAATGTTTTCGTCTAAAATGTCTTTGTATGCTGTATACTGGAACTAAGAGACCCAAACCCTGATAATCAGCTCCAGACTATTATCCCCCCTCTACCAAACTTTATGGTTGGCACTATGCATTCTGGTATGTAGTGCCAAACCTAGATTTGTCCATCAGACTGCCAGATAATGAAGCATGGATTCATCGCTCCAGAAAACACATTTCCACTGCTCCAGAGTTCACTGGTGGTGGGTTTTACACCACTCCAGCCTCTGCTTGGCATTGCACTTAGTGATCGTAGGCTCTCAACTGCCCGGCTGTGGAAGTCCATTTCATGAAGCTCCTGACGCACAGTTCTTGCGCTGATATTGCTTCCAGAGGCAGTTTGGAACTCTGTAGTGAGTGGTGCAACAGAGAATTGGCAAACTCACTCTGTTAGTTTAAGTGGTCTAGCACTTAAATAGAAATTCTGCACTAAAATAAGCAGAAAAATGCCAAGTTTCTTCGCTGTAAAGGATAAATGAACTTATTTCACTTAAAAAATGTAATGTGACCACGTATGTTCAAACTCTTGCATATGACTGTATCTATAACTATTACTACTACAATTCATAAACAAGTACATACTAGAACACGTCTTGATAAAACACAGATTGGCTGCACATTACTGGTGTACAGTTAGAGACTGTAGCTGTTGTGTTTGTCATTCTCTAACCCGGGGTGGGGAATTCTGATCCTGGAGGGCTGGATTCCTGCACAGTTTGGTGATTTTCCTACTCAAGCACACTTGATTCAACTCATTAGCTTATTAGCCTGACCTGTACTAGAGCGCACAAATGACCAAACTGTGCTGGACTCTGGCCTTCAGTTTCCCACCCATGCTCTAGGATATTGGTTGGCTGGTGGACCACTGTCAACCTTAGAACCTCAAACCTTTCACTTAGAAAATCAATAAAACTTGTCATTTGACTGAGGGCGTTCAAACTTTTGCACAGTAGCAGGCTATTAGCATTTTGATGTTGGTAGGTTTTTGGTTCTTCGTAAGAGTGGTGCTTAATATCAATGACACTGTGTTGTCAAAATGCCTACATTTGAGAAGTTTTTATGAAACATGGGCGGGGCATGAATAGAGATAGGCCAATAATGTTGATGTAGCGAAGACTGTAGATGCTGAGTCTGCTTAGATGTATGCATGGTGTAGTTCAATTAAGTTCATTCAGCAAATGTTTTTTTAGTACATGGTGAGAACCTGACATGTACTGGGTTAAGGCCTCCTGTGCCACTGGGCCAGTAGCTGAGAGGAAGAGGAATGCGAGGGTCTGATTGAAATGCGATCTCTTTTATTTGATTAACGTCCTATTCCCCTAAGTCTGAAGAGGAAGCCGCGTGACAAGGCAATATTTCCAAGACGCTCGCCGAGGAATTTATTTTATCGACCGGAGGAGCACAAAGTCAACAAAGCTGGCAGAAGTGGGAAGAGGGGACAAAACAAGCTTATTACAGCCTTCACTCAGAGAAGCCCCCCCATACCCCTCATCCTCATATTGCCGTAATGCTTCAAAAATCGATACCGGGCCGCGAAACGGGTCAAAATGCAATAAGTGTGCAATCTGTCCGGGAAATAACACCGGTGGAGGGTGGTGGCGGCAGCACTGTCCCGTGGGGGGCTCCCCTCCTCTTTCGCTGGGCCGGAGAGTGCAGGGTTAATGCGTTTCCCCGCAAGCTCCGGCCCCACCCCCCCAACCGACTTTGAGCAGCGTTTCTTCGAGGCCTTCTCAAATGCCAGAAAAAGACAATGGTCTAATTATCTCATTATCGGTGACTGGACCAACTGTCTGTTTCCGTTCTTCTCAGCTCCCCCCCGCCACTTTCTCCAGTCCTGTCTCATTTCCAGGACAGAGCATGGCAGCACAGCGCTCCATAGGCCATTAGCCTATAATGACTGCTGAGCGGCGCATCGTAGAGGAAGTGGCAACGCAGTACTGTGCTCTGCTCTGCAGCATCTGTGTGTCAGCAGGTCAGGAGGTTAACCCTCCTAGGCCCCCCAGTGCTGTATGTGCCATGAAAACACCTTTTGTTTTAATTAATTCTCATTCAAAACAAAAACAAAACAAGAAATTCTGTTTAAAAATGAAGATTCTGAACTTTCAGTCAGTACCACAGTCGTGTCTGTAAGTAGAAGAGGGACTCATTTATTATGATGTGAATTTGATGAAAAGTTGTTTTGTGGAAAGAAAAACTATCTTTACATTACTGCAATGTTTTCTTGCAGAAATAGAATGTAAATAAAATGTTAATGTAATTTTGTATGTATATTCTGTAAATATGTAAATATGTAATATACACAACTACACCGGTATTATTTATATGTAATTACATATTAATAATTATGTAATGGTTATCAATACATAATTACATATGTAAACTATGTAATGGTTATTGAAACTAAAAACTTTACACTCTCACAAATTAAGGTTCCTAAATTGTGCTTGGTTCCAGATCTGCATACCAATTAAAGTTCTAGCAAAAACCTTGCAGTGGTATACAGTCTTTACATATGTGGAAGATTCTTCTGTGTCGCAAAAGAGGTTCTTCACACTTTACAAAGGTTCCTCAAACTTTCACTTGCGCATTTCATTCGCGCATTTCATTTATTTTTTCTATTGAAAAAGATCTACAGCTATTTTGATCATGTGTAAGGTGTAAGATCATCTCTAGGCTTCATCTCTAGTCTGTAGGTCTAAGCATCTATCTAAATATCTATCACACTTACAGCGGGGATCAAAAGTCTGAGACCACTAGTGAAAATGTTTCTATTTTGCATTCTTTTCTAATTTAGTACAAAATGTTTCATTACAAACAATACTGTCATATCACATATCAATCTGAGCGGAAAGCAAAATCTTTGACATATTTATATGAATTTCAGAATTTCTGGGTTTGTCCCCCTTTTGCTTTTAATGACAGTGTGCAATCGAGCTGACAGTGACTCTGATCACTAGCAGTGGTAAAAGCCTCTCGTGAGTAGATCAAATCCACCTGAGAGTCATCTGAACACGAGCTTCAGTAAAAGGAATGAGACTCAAAAAAATCTGACCTTCTTGTACAAAGGCCTGAACATGGCCAGTGGCACAAATTTCCTTAAATTTGAATGGTGACCTAGAAATAGAGCAGAATCTTGAATATTTCTTCTTCATTTTACTTGTCATCATTTTTCTTTTGTTTTTTCAAAATTCTAAAAAAAACATCTTATTGTCTGTTTAATTCCAATTAAATGAAAACAGTCCCAAATTTTCGATGTGGTCTCCTTTTGACCCCAGTGTATAGAGCCTAAACCTCTCTATTAGTATGTTAGCAGGCTAAACATAATGCTATAAGTAGCCACTATTTGTTTGGCAATAACCCCAATATATAATTAGCACACGGCGTCTTGAAATATAATGGTCATCTGGCTAGTTAGCTGCCAAGCCAGCTAGAGCAGTAGTTAGCTAATCTGGTTACTCCCATATTTCCTTAGATTTTAGGTGTGTTTCATAACAAACCTATAAAAACATCTGAATCTGAAGAACCTTATCATTGGTTCTTGAGAGTTGAGAACTATGAAGAACGCTTAAAGAAGAGGTTCTCTATCTCTAAAAATAATAATATAAGCAGCTCATGCTTTCTTTTAAATGGGTCCAATTTGCACAACCAAAACTCTTAAAGTTTTTCTAGTTTATTACTAGGAAATTATTAGCTAATAGTGATATTTCCTAGAAATATTACTATTAGCTGGCTAATAGTCTGTAAGGACAGTCAGTTGTTTGGAATTTGCTCATTGTATAATCTGGTTACTTTTGCATTTCCTTTAAATTTAGATTTTAGATTTGGTTTCATTACAAACGTTTTAAGAAACATCTTGGTTATGATTCCTGGAGGATACAGTTAGACACAGTAAGACGCATGAAGAACATTTTAAGGAGAAGGTATAAAAACTGGAGAAGGCTTAACCATTTTTAAGAGTTCCTTGTGGAAAAGTGGTCGCTGGCATTGCTCCAAACAGCCCTTTTTTTGTTCCACCTTGACTTTCAATATTTTAGCTGCCACTGAGTGTTTTTGAATGTACCGTCAACCTCGCCAGCTGAGAAGTGAAGGTTCTCTTTTTGGCTGCAGCTTTCAAACCGGAGATGGGCCATCAGGAGTTGCCTAGCACTTTGATTACCCTTGCTTTTGCTCTGAAAAAGTTAAGATTGTTGGTGGCTCACATCACACGGCTGCAACTAAGAGAAGGGACATAAAGTTCACGCTTCCCACACTTGTTTACTATGCCTTCTTTCACACTCAACATCTTCCGTCCCGCTTGAGTTGGGCAAATTACTGTAAACGCTGAAAACGAGAGGCCATGACTCTCAAGGTTATGTGATTCTTAGCCTCTCTGATGCTTTATGTGAGCGTCTGAATACTGTGGTACAGCTGCAGCGAGACGGGCGGGGTGGAAGATTGTGCTGCCGTGCAACAAAAGCAATCAGAGATTCAATGCTTAGGCTTGGGGAGGGAGGCATTGTACGTGTTGATTAAGGCAAAAAAGCGTTCCCAGGGCAACGCAGATGAAACTATTGAAATGCTTCTGCTCGCGACCTTGGGCTTTTCTCCTCGTAGAGTCAGACATTGCCAATGTGAGGCCGCAGTGTGGCACAATGCATGTTTTCTTTGCCTCTTTGCCTGGCATGAGTCAAGATGTCTATTTGAAACACTTTCACGGATATTGGCACATAGCAAGAAATGACACGCAACAGATTGTGTCATATGCATGTCGTAGATTTAAGGTCTTTGAATGGGTTTTTACATATGGCTCAAAGGAGATGGCAAACGACTCTGAATGCAGATACAGGCCTGAATAAATTTACATCTGCATACCTCTCAAGGGCAAAAAGGGTGGGAAGCCTTAATAAATGAGATGTATGGTAGCACCAGTGGTGTAGTTGGGCATATACACAGGTATACGCCATATACTGACTGTTTATTGTTTTAGCAATTTTGTAAAAGATAGACTACCACTTCAAAATAAGGCCAATATATAGAAACATTTATAAACAGGAGGACTGTCATTAATGTCAGGATTAAAAAAAAGGTTTCTAAACCATTAAATCCTCAGGTATAAACATTTATTTTGCAATTCTTTATGGAAAGAAAAACAGATGGAAGAGGAAGGGAAGAATGGAGAAGTTGTTTGTGAGCTCATGGATCACTGACTCACTGTCCCAGCAGTGCAAATCCAGACTACCCCAGAGTTGTACAGTAAACTGTATGCATGACAAATTAATAATTATTTTTCAGTATTTCAGTTTCAGTATCAAAAAAAATATTTGACTTCACACCCTGCTGTGACCAGTCAGAATGCCCATACTAACCACTGTCCACCATCCAAAGCACCAACAATGGACACACAAGCATCAGGACCGGACCTTGGAGCAATAGAAGATGGTTGCCAGGTCTGATAAGTTCCATTTTCTTTTACTTCATGTGGACGGGCGGGTATGTGTGCACTGTTTACCAGGGGAATTGCTGGCACCAGGATGTGCAGTGGGAAGAGGACAAGCTGGTGGAGGGAGTGTGATGCTCTGGGTGATGTTCTGCTGGGAAACCTTTTGGCCCGGGCATTCATATGGACATCAATTTGACATGTGCCACCTACCTAAACATCGAACAGGTACACCCCTTCATAGCAACAGTATTCCTTGATTGCCTCTTTCAGCAGGATAATGTGCTCTGCCATGCTGCACACAGTGTTCAGGAAAGGTTTGAGGAACATGATGAAAAGAAGGTTTTGTCCCGGCCTCCAAATTCCCCAGGTCTCAGTCCCATCGACCCTCTGTGGGATGTGCTGGAACAAGAAGTCCAACCCATGAGTGCTCCACCTCACAACTTCCAGGATCTGGGCGGGTCGGAGCTGTTTTGGTGGCAGGCGGAAGACCAACAGCATATTAGGCAGGTGGCCATAATGTTTTTCTTCAGTATATATAATGTGCTTGTCTGGCGTCAATTTATAGTATACCCATTTTTTCCTTAGGACTACACCTCTGGGTAGCACCTACACTGTTTTTCTACTGCTGTGGAAATGTACAAAGAGAAAAAGATAAACTAGTTTTAAGCAGTGATTTTTTTTTTTTTTTAAACCCAACAACAAAAAGATGTCTAGCTCCTATTACACCAAATGACAGGCCGAAGGACCTAAGAGCCTCAGCCGTCATCCTCTTTGTGTTCCTGGGCCATCACAGAAAAGGCTGAGGGGGAAACTATGAGAGTATATTTCACCCTATATGAGCCGGCTTTCAGCCTTCAGCACGCTGCCTGGCAGAGATTGGGATGGCATTTTCATTTGACCTCAGGGTGACATCTACGTAATGGGAAGCCATCAAAGCGCTATCTATAAAACGGAATGGATTTCAATCTCAGATGCGCGCATTGATATGCAAAATCGGCCGAATGATCAGCCGGACAGATACTCCTGTTGAATAGACCCCACTGTCGCCTCGGAACAGCCCCGTTTCTATGCCGTGAGTGGAGAAAACAAATGTTTTTGCGCTTTTGAAGGATGGATTTTATCACAAGGAGTGAAAATAAACCCTACATCTATGACTAAAAGCTCAGTTGGGTAAGACTTTAGCAATGCAGGGTCACATTATTCTTCAGCCTACTCAGTTCTGGAGGCATCATTTGTGAAAAACCGACACAAAATGCAGAAGATGCAGAGAATTTCTCACTTTGATGGACTCTCAAAATAAATTCCCGCTGGGAGGATTTTGCGTCTTTTGCTGTTCACATATCACATTGGCCCATTCATTTCAGCGTGAGTGAAGTAACAGGTTGCTTCCTGTTGCTTATGTCACTGCAAGCCAATAAAACAATTGCGGGCAAGAAGATATTAAGGCTAGGTGAAGTATGGAGATGAAATGAGTGAAGCAGAAAAAAAAGCCACTAATCACTTCCAGAGAGCGATCAATCATGGCGTGATCCTTTTAACCATATGATCTTCATCCCAGCAGTAATTTTCTCTGATGTATCTCCAAGGATGAGACAACACGAGTCAGCTCGATGAGTTCAATTACAGATGGGAGTGTCACTTGGAGGTTTTCATTTTCTCTTATGCTGCGGATAAAATCGCTTTTATTGCTTCTTTCCCCGTCTGCCCGTGCAGCCTGTAACGAGAGAATATTTCCCTGGAGTATGTGAATGTGGGCCCAGGCTTTTGGGAAACTTTATTAAACAAATAAAATAGCTGCCTCTTATTGCCAGCTCCTCACACAGTTACAGGGTATCGAAACGAAACCAAATTACAGCAATTTTAAGGAATTAGAGAAATATTTACTGTCCTAATTACTCTTTTAGTTGGAGATTTCCGAAAACCGATTTAAAGCTTTTTCTCGGTTGCAGCCACAGTCCACATGCATCTTCATTACACGGGAAGTTAAGGAGGAATTCCAACAAGTTTCAGAATTTCTGCATAATTCTGTCATTAGGATGTAAACAAGATCATTCAGAGTAGTTCAATGTGAAATGCTCCGTTCTAGAGAAACTCACCAACTTAGATTTCTTTGTAGTGGTGGTGATAGGAACCAGGGGTGTCCACAACACAAATAAAGCCATTTTAGTCACAATCCACAAGCATCGGTTGTTCCCATAAAATCCCAGGCTTATTACATACTAGGGCTTATTATTCAGTAACAACAGGGACTTCACTGCAAACTGGCTGAGCTATTCTTAGGTTATTAGGTTAGGTTATTGGCCATTGAAGGGGTTAACCTACACGTGTCTTCTGAGATTTTATGTGTAATGCAGATAATGGTCTGAAAAGCATTGTTTTCTTTGAGGATTATTTTTGCCTCATATCTCCCTGCATGGAACTGTCCACCAGGAACAGATTTTAAAAATACATTTTAGGCCAAAACGTTATCACAAAACTGTTGGAAAACAATGTATTAGGCATCAGGCGACTGTGATCATAACCATTTTATGCAATAGCTTTCTGTGAGGGAGCTTTTAGAGGCATTAAACTCTTCAGACGTGTGGGGCCGTTTTGCAGACGCTTCTTAGGTCTGAAATCTTATGTGTTTAGTCACCATGACGACTTCTGTTAAGATTGAATTTAGGACAGTAGCTATCATAGTTCTTAAGTTCATAATCTTATTCTAACTCCAGATAAGAAAACAGTATTAAAGAAACACCCTAACTGGACATAATGTCCTAAATACTGTCCTAACTTTAGGACAACCCCAGCACTGTCTTAACTTCTTTGTAACTGTCTTCTAGCGTTTCTAGTGTTTTTAAAGCAATTGTTATGGGCAGCACAGTTTACTACTAGCATAATGACGTTATATTTATTTATATCATAAAACGATTTTAAACGTTTTAAACACCCCAGATGCTGCAGACACAATCTCCACCGTCCCCTCTTATTACCTTTGTGTGTTAATGTTGATGATAACTCATCAGATAAAATATTGATGGTGGTGAATAATGAGGAGACAGTTGAATGTGTGGTTGTTTATTAGCAGGAATAACGCAGTGTGGCTCACAGCTTGGCTAAAGTACTTGGGAAATTAAAGTGAAACTGCAGAGTGGCGACGCTCTGATAAACAGCACAAAGCACTGTTACAATATAACTTCCAGTGTATTGCACTTTAGTTTTGTTTGACCTTTTTTACTTCAGTAGCTGTAACTTACATTTTTAACGTGATTTTGATCACATGTTTACGTTTCATCTGTGCGCGTGTGGTCGGTTGCTAGGTAACGGACATGACAGTTGACTTTTGCCTTCGATTGAGTAGGTTAAGATTTCCAAACTTGAGATAAGATGCTGTAAGATAAGAGAAGATTCCTAAATTAAGATAAGATTTTCTTCTTTAATACAAATGCGTGAAAAATCTTATCGTGACCTGTCAGATCGTAACTTAAGATAAAAAGATTTCGAGATTTCTGTGATACAGTCCCTGGTTCCCATCGCCACCACTGTGAACAATTCTGACTTGATAAGAGCCTCTAGAACACAGCACCTCTCTAGAACCGCTCTGAATGACTTTACATCTTAACAACTGAATTATGGAGCAATTTTGAAATTCCCCTTTAAGGGTCACATCCAACGCACTTATCGGATTATGCCATTAGTAGCAATAACACAGAGTGGTGGGAGGGACGATTCCCTTTCCGTTTCATTTTCAGAGATCAGATTCAGTGTGGCGGGCAAAGAAATCAAAGAAGCGCTCCTCAAACATGATAAATGCCTTGTCAGAAGAAGTTATGGGGAAGTTGCCGAACACCTGGCCTCGGGAGATCAGGGTGGCCTCAGGTTCTTTTGCAAGTTGATTAGCTGCGCAAACGCCTTTTCCACCTTCAGCTATGCATTGTCTACAGAAGAGACGAAGAAGAAACTCATTAGGAAAGGCCGCAGAAGGTCTGAAGTATTATCTGTGTGGCTCACAGGACGACTAACAAGATTGCCACATTCAACTTCAGAGGGGTGTCTCGCACTAATGAAAGTGGAGATCTGTTTGCAGGTAGTTTATTGGAAGTGTCGTCGAATGGCACTTTGTTAAAGCCTTTGATGCTGCCAGGCAGTTTTGCAGTGGCGGTAATCTTACAAAGACAATTAAGAAGTGGAAGAAGGATGACCTGCTTGCTACTGTGGTGTCATGATGCTGAGGTATCTGAACTAGTTTGAGCTTCAGATCAGACAGTTCGTTTGTCCAACTGTTGGTCCTCCATCTGGCACTACATCTTGACACCATTTTAGGCAAAATTATATTCGAAAAGCTGTGTAAGTGGGCAGTGAGCATTTATTTGCTGAGAAAATGTTAATATTATGATAAATACAAATAATTTATATATAAAATATACATATATACAATAAGTAGTGATTAAGTACTATGTATGTCAGTGTGTTCACTCTTCCTCGTTTTTTTTTAAATCGCAAGAGCTGCAATTTCAATTATATCTTACATTATTAAACTCAATTGACATTTGAAGCTTCGAAAAGACAGTACATGTTTTACTTGAAGGCTGTGACAGATATATTAGCTTGTAGTTTATCTTATAGTTGTATTAGGAATCATCACATGATTAGCTGATTCCTCTGTTACTTTGTAATTATGCAGATAATGAATCTAGTGTGTCAGAACTTCTCTTAATATTTTGAAGTCATATACAATAGGTAAGCTCGCTTTTCCTCCAAAGATGCTTTGAAGAAAAACTAATCCTGAATGGCCAGTTTTCCGCTGGGCATTTGAGGAATTTAACTGCTTTGTTTCCATTGAAACTTGATAATGAAACAAGTGTACGACTGTAATATCTGCAGGGTTAAATACAATAAAACCATGCTTTTTTAGTTCCTCTGAAGGCTTAGAAGGCTCTGAGGGTTCCCTTCTAATTAAAGGCACCTACAAGCAAAACACGTGGATTGCAGGACCACCGTCTCTGGCATTTTTAACACTACTCAGTCTCTCTGAATGACAAAATATCTGTTGTTGATCTGTGCAAAGCGTATCGTGCTGAGAAGCAGCATCACTCTCAGAGAGCGTGAACTGTGGTGTTAACTCTCAGAAGTTACAGTTGCTGCTGGCAATAACAAAATCATGGACTAATTTTCACTTGTAGCTCATTGAAAAACGGGAAGAGGTTTTGTCAAAAGTGCGGATTCTAAACTTTCAATCCTTTCATTCCACATAATAGATGAGGAGATTATATTAACCCCTTAAATGGCCAGTTTAATTACACAATTCTGTAATCTAAGAACAGCTCAACCAGTTTGCATTGAAGTCCCTGTAGTCACTGAATAATAAGCCTTAGCATGTAACAAGCCGGCGATTATGAGGTTAAGATTTGTTTTGTGGAAAGAAAAATCCTGCTTCACCCTTTTTTCCAGCTTTATAGGATTTTCTCGATATTATAACAGGATAAAAAAGTTGGAAATGCAGACTGGAACCTGTCCACACGGAAACTGAATGTAAATGTAATTCACTGCGTGACTCGCTATGTAATTAAATATGCCCACGTAATTACATTTAAATAGTATAGCAAATCTACTAACTCTTGGTTTCTGAGGCTTAAAGTGAAGAGAAGGCTAACACATAAATATGCACAGTCTTTGGTGAGTAGTGTACTCATTAGTTTTGTAGATTTCTAGTTCAAATTGACAGCAGCTTCTTTTCTGTACATTGTGGAAATCCAGATTGACCCCCCAACTAACCCCCCCACCCCTTTTTCACCAGCTGTTCAAGAATTGCTTGCTTTCAGAGTTTTAAGTGCTCACAACATGGAAAGTCCCTTTGGCAATGCTTAAATGAACATCGCGCACGAAAATCCATAATTCTACACTTTGAAGACAGTTTGAAGGCTTAAGGAGGCGAATGCTGCCAAGAGCTGCTCAATCAGACCATTTCTATACATGCCAGTATAAACGTCCTGGCAGTACTGCACACTCGACAATGTGGAGCGCAGATGCAAAGAGCATTTGGATGGGGTTCAAGCGTGATTTATTCCCCTGATATCTACATGGGGAGTAGAAAGGTTGTTTTCATCATGGCGGAGCTATGCAACCTTGGCCGTAACCTCTGGTTGTATATAACTCTACCAGCAATGGAAAAAAATGATTACTTTGAATCCGCTCGAATATAAAATGTACATTTCTGCTTGATCTTCTGCTTATTTTCTTACTAATTTTTGGCAATGATTGTGCTGTAGTTTATCATCACTGTCATAAGGAAACCGTGTACGTCTGAAATGGCAATTTCAGTGTAAGAGTTCTTAACTTTAATATATGTTAATGTAAGACTTAATTTCAATTAATTTTAGACCATGTCTGCTGGTCCATTCAGTAATAGTAATATGTAGTAATGTAAAGGGCAGCTGCTATTTTCAAATGACGTAAATAACAAACAAACAGGCTATGGGGCCAGTTTCCCAGACCCCGATAAAGTCAAAGCCTAGACTGAAATAGAATTTTTCTTGCTGAATCACCATTGGAACTGCAATTTAGTCCAAGCCTAGCCTTAATCAATTCCTGAGAATCCAGCCTAGAAGGTTTTGATATGACAGCGACGGTGTTTTATTCATGAGGAAATGATTTGAGTAAATTGAATGCATCATGTTTTGCAGTGAATGTGCTGTGTGTCACATGGTATGCATTCCTTTAGAGCATATTGGAGGGTTATTACGGTCTTGTTATGCGTTCAGTAAAGCCCAAACTAGAGACTTTGAAATGGTTTATTTATTATGACTTGTATTAGAACACAACACATGTATTGCTACACTAATACAATGTGAATTTAGATGATAATGCACACTCAATATTTTGTATAGCAACAAAGTATTGTGATTATTACACCTAATAATGCAACTATTAGTGATTTCTTAGAACAGAGTCCCAATTATGTACTAATACAGGTCGAAAAAAGGAAAAAGCTTAATGCATAAAGAATGTATTTTTCTATTTCCAAGTATCTAATTCAAGCTTTACTGAATGAAGAACAAGAGCTGAACTGACCTGTTTAACCATCTGCTTGTTCATAGCTCATCAAATTAGAGAATCAGCTTCTCCTGTGAGACCAGATCCCAATACAAACACATCTTTTTTTTTTTATATATCTGTTATTGTCATTTTCTTTTTTATTGCGTAAACTAAACTGTGAACCCTCAGAAAACACCTAAATCCCTTTTTTCCTTCCACACCTCTCTCTTCCTCCTCTGCAGTAATGTCTAACCTGCTCTGTTTACTCTCAGTA
>JAILXH010095791.1:1628-18343 GCA_023558415.1 Piaractus mesopotamicus | reverse complement strand
TTTTTCTTTTCCAATAAATTTCCAGTACATTTCTTATGTACATTTTTGAGCTTAGGTCATTATGATGAATAGAGCATGGGAGTTAGAATAACTAATCATTTTTATAAGCGGCAGCTTCCACAAGGTTCATAAATGTTCATCAGGTTACTTTTCCATAACATTTTTTAGAGACACTATAAGGAATATTTATAGCTCCAAAAGCACGTTTGCAGATTGTTCCGAGTTTAACCCAGAGCACTTTTCATCATTCTGGTCATAGGACTGCTTGTTCTTTCAGCTTGTATGATAGTTAGCAGCCTCTCTGATATCACAGTTGGAGGCTTTTATTACTCCAATAAACCTCCTCCTCATACTTTTTAAACTAATTATGTGAAATTCCTGTTTTTCTAAACTGTATTTCACCTTCACCACCATGCTTAATCATATTTGTGGCATTTTTTGCTACTTTAGTTCTCTGCTAGAAATGAAAATTCAAACAAATGGATCTTCACTAGATATTCTGATGTTTAAAGCTTCAAATCTACTTTCTGCTGCCTCTGAATTCAGGCTGGGCTGAAGTCAGATGGATTTGCTTGCCCTGATACTCATTTAGATACTTGCCTGGGTTTTATTCATCATCACTTCAGCAACACTCTCTGCCTCACATTTGTCATCTATGGCTCTGCTTTCAGCCAGTTGCCAGGCTGCCCTTCTTCCACACACACATACACACACACACACAAATGCACGCATATATACGGACTTACTCATACACACGCTCGTTGCTCTCCACAAATACAACAGGCCTCTTGAGACGGTTGTCATGACAGCTTCTGTGGCGCTGGTGGGGGTCAGCTGGGGGCCAAGCACTGACTCTGGGGGTCAAGAGGAGGGGGAAGTGGGGGCACAAGTGATAATTTAGTGATACCGCCATGGAGGTGGCAGGGTGCCACTTTTCTAGTAAGTACTGTCTCACTGCAATTCCTGTTTCATCTCTCGCCTTCAATGGAGCGGATTCTCTCCCACTCATGTTTTTACTTCCATCTAAAATAAGACTGATTTTTCATTGCCATGCGTCTTCTTTATCTGTTTGTGATTCTTTTTTTTTTTATTTCATTTTTGGGATTTTTTCAAATTTTCTCCCCAGTTTAGACATATCCAATTCCACCCAATAGTTAGGACTACCCCAATCACACGATACCACCAGCGCTAGGAGGGCTAAGGCAAATGCAAGCTTCCAAGTCACGTGAAGCCAGCCACTGCATCTTTTGGAACTGTCACTAGTGTAGGAAAACACTAACTGCTGGTTCTGTCTGTTATGTCAGCTATCAGGCTAGCATTCCACTGATCGGGGAAGAGGAGGGCCAACCAATTCTTGGACTCCTGGCCACGGATGGCGGTAGCATCACTGGGGATTGAACGTGCAATCTCCTGGTGAAGGGGCCAGCACTTTTACATGGTGCCATTTGATTTGATTTGAAGGCTTGTTTTTATAGCTTGCAGTAAGTCATACTGTGTCCTAAACCACATCAACAAGTGGCCTTAATTAAGACCTTTTTGTGTTTAAAGCAGGTTAAGAGAAGTTTTGGTGATGTATTTTTACAGCAACAATTTGGGCTATTTGTTTGACTATTGAGTGTTTGTTAGCAGCGTTAGCTCCACGGACAAGCAAAATGTTGACTCCAAACATATCTTGGCTGATCGACTACACTTAGGGTATGTAGGAAATATTGTAAATTTAATTTTTTGACAGACTCTTGCTTTAAGTTTGCGTTAATATTGCCAATCAACCCAAGCTTTCTTAATACTGGTACCTGTTCTAAAAGAATGACTTACGAACCTGATCCAACTTGTTTTGATTGTTCTGCTCTGCTTCATTTCGAATTATGCCAGGAGAAGCAATAATATTGTAAATGTTAACTAGACAGAAACATACTATTTAATTAATGTTTAGTGTGTTTAAAATGATCTGAAGTACACAGCAAATGACATACATTACAGTCAACTAAGTTACGGTTATCTCTCAGTATTGATAAAAAAAATCAGATATATGGCACCAACGCTGGTATACCAGTGTAGATCTTTTCTCTGTAGTCTGTTTTACATTAAATATTAATATCATACAGATTTTCAAATATTTAACTTGTATGTAATTTTGCCACCACATATCTTTGAAGTGGTGGATTAAATAGTAGCTTTGAAGTGGTCATTAGAAAAAGAAGGTTCTTGTAAGCCTAGCAAAGGCAGAAAGAGAAGTTAAATGCTATCCTTTTTAGGATTTTCTCAGAAAAAGGACAGAGTTCGCTTTATGTTGATGGTAGCTCATTTGCTACTGATGCCAGCTGCTGTCAGTGGAAGATATTACACTAGCTGATTACATTCTACAATTTATAAATAAAGAAATCACAAGGCTTCACTATGCTTGTGCGTATCTCCATAGACTTCAAAAGAAAAAGCACCTGACGAGACTTTAGAATGTTAACCCCCCAGTCGCCCAACTCTAGCCCCTCCTAATTCTGGTGCCACTTTTACAGGGAAAGGCACAATACAGGGGCGTCAATGACAGTGAGCAAGGGTGGCTAATCCCTGCAGCTGTCAGCCCAGGGGGGTATTAAGCCCCCATTCTGAAGATTCTTGGGCCCTAGCCAACCAAAGACCTACTGTAGTCTCTTTCAAAGCCCGTGGACAACCAGCAAGTCTATTCTTTTTACCGAGAGTGCTGACAATGGGGAGAAAAATGAAGCCATCACACCATGAAGTCATATGAAAGAGGGCAATAAAAGCCCTCTAATACTTGTGCAGGAACCATTCTGAGCTCACTGAAGTGTTACACTAGTCAGTGCCAGTCTTCAGATTGTTTCCAGAGTAAGATGTCAGATTTGTGCCCTCATTTATCCCCCAACAACACCTTTGAGCTGTGTGTTATGTAGCCAAGAATTACAACTTTTGTTGGCTTTCATGAAGTCAGTGGAGAAATGCCCAACACTATCCTACTTGATTTTCCTGTTAGCAACACATGCCTGGTCATCATAGCTCCACTTCATAACTCACTGCACTTAATCCTGGAAAACAGCAAAGTAAAATATGACATATAAAATTGTGCTCCATCATAAAGCACCCTGATGTTGGAAAACAGCTGTGAGCTATGAATAGTCGAGTCTGTTGTTGGGGGTGGGTAATTGCATAGGAATCCAGTGTTTATCGTGTAAATGAAAAGAGCGAGGCCCATCGAAACAGGTGTCGGAATGCAATGGAAGGCCTGTGTGCTCCCACCCCTGAGTAAAGTCCTCCTAATGCTCCGCACCTCGATTTGGAGCATTACAACACAACAGCGCCACTTTGAGGGATGGAGCTCCGCTGAGGGAGGGTGGGGAGAGATTACAGAGACAGAGTTTGTGTATGTGAGGTGAGGGGTGCAGTACATAAGTTCTACATGATGCAAGAGTTCTAGTTTTATCGTGCAGCGAGGCGTGGCCTGTGCTTATCCTCATTGGAGGCAGAGGCACCTGCATTGTGTCTACTGAACCAACACCCACCGACCATTAAGATTGTCTTTAAAATATCTGTGTGGCAATATATTATAGTGCACTCGTACCACACCTTTAGCTCCTGCCTGTGTTTTTTGGGAGTTATTGGATGTTTAGTGCCAACTCAGCAGCAGTGCTGTGAAGGTGAAAATGCCCCTATGACTGAAGCTAGTGATCACTACTACACCAGCCACTTGGCCCTCTGCAGCCTTTGAAGAGAGGTGCTGAATCCGATCTTTAAGGTGGAAAGGCTTAGCACACGACTCCAAAGTTCACCACACCGCCTTGCTTTTAAAGCTGCACCGCACACTCCTGTACAGCTGCCAGCTGTGGTCTTGGAGAAGGGCCATGATTCACTCATCAGTGGTGTGCACTTAACTGTTTGACAGTAGGGAGTTTACATATATGTTAAAACCATTCTAAACCCCTCATGGACTTTTTTGGATGCACTTTTGACACATACAAAACACACAAGCTGTTTTTCCAAGCTGCTATGGGAAACAGTCATAGATCAATTTTACGTTTTTGCTGATTGCCTAATTAGAAGGAGAATAGAAATGAAACATCTTGACAGCACTGTCAAGGCCAGTGCCGGTTATGTCTTTTTGAGCTTTAAGTTGAATGAGCCCACTTTACCAGCCCAATGCTATTGTATCTAACATTAACTAGAGGTTTTGTTGTTTGTTTGTTGGGCCAAATTAATTATAATCTTAACATTGACAAGACTGTCCAGCCTGTCACGTTTCAGTTCGGGCTATGTGGGGTAATTTGGGGAAAGTACGTAAATACTTTATCTCGAATGAATCGGCCAGTCAGATTGCATTTCTGGACTTCCTCTGGTAAAAGTAGTTTAGCTCAAATAGAGCTGCAGACAAAAACCTCTAGGTAAAATCACTATGTAACTAGCTTTGTCATTTAATTATAGAATTATGTAATTACCAGTGCTGAATATTGTTAATGTTTTTCGATATCAATATCTTATTTTGATAATGATTACTGAATTATGTATATTTTTTTCAGTAGTTTATTTTCAATCGCAATAACGCTGAGGTGCTGGAAATAGGTGTATTTACCAACCGCAGTGGACTGCAGACTAATCAAGAAGTGCTGATGTCAACGACATGCATACAGATTGCATCCCAATCAGCAGTGTAGATTTTGGAACAAGCGTATTTATTGGCTCGCCGATGCCAAGATTGACTACTTAGTTACTGAAATTTGGTAGTGAATTTTTCTCAGTGTTTGATTCTCTCTAGTATAGTACGGTCTGTACCATAAATATATTGAATTTTGATCCTGCCTTAATGATTACATTTAAATAATAATGTAAATTGAATGCATAGCAATATGACAGTAATAACTCTAGACTTCTAAGGATTTAAAATTGTTCATTGTTAGCACATCAAATTAAAAAAGGAGTGTTTCTGTAAGTGTATCTGACCTTATGTTTGGTAGACACACTATAAGTCAGTCACTGTCTAGCTCCAGCTCTTCTTTAGAACAGTGTGTCTCTGAAAGATGAATGCTTGGCCTATGTCAGTGGCTCACCTTCAGGCGGTTCAGATGTTCCTCTCAGTCTGCAGAGACACTCAGTACTCCTCAGTACTCCTCCTAAAGAGCTGTTCATGCATTTAAGCACAAGAAAGATGAGGAAAGTGGCAAAAATTCCTACATAAGCTGAATTTATCTAACACATGCAATTTTTGTTATGTAATATTTAATCTCTTGAATCCTAGGATTATTGTTCAGTTATTAATCTTTAGATTTTTTATTCAGCAACTACTGTAACTAATTAATGAAACTAGTATGTGAGTTATATACATAGTTTCAAGAGGAATTGAAGTGTGGACTTACATACAAACCATTACAGTATAAGAGGTTACAAAAGAGAAATCTATGTATGTTATCAACAGCATGATTTATGAAACATCTGAAATTAGCCTGAAAAATGTCTACAAAATTAATAGCCACATTCAGTCCTAAAATGCTTTAGAGGAATAGAATTTTAGTTTAACCCTATCTTACCGAACACCTCATCAGCACTACATTCAGAGCCTTTGTCAGCATGCTTTCTAGACCTGTGTAGAAGAAGCGTGCTGCTTTTATTGTTGGATGCACTGCGATAGTTTCTGAGTGAATGTGTGCACACATTAAGACTTATTATTAATTTGTTTCAAAAAGACCATAAAAGCCAAATGAAATGTGAACTAATCCTATTCATTATTGCTTACTTAAAAAAACTAAAATCTATCAATGTTCAGCTTTGTTAGGTCATGTACTTTACTTGTGAAAAAAATGCAACAACAGCATTTAGAAAACACATTAGGAAAAAAGTGGATTAAAATGCAGAAATAGCTGCTTTTTTACTTCAACATTAAAGGGTTAAGACAGAAACTAACACTCTAATGTTAGAGGCTGGGCATCTAGTCAATGATTATAATATTTTCTAAACTGGAGGTGGAAACATGACCCTAGTTGACCCCTTTCGTGCTCTCTTTGGCCCCTGGGGGCCATTCCCTGAATAAGCAGCAGCATTCTCTTCAAAAGACCGCTTGGCACTAATGAGTGCTAACACTAAGCTAGACATTTCTTAACCTAACCCTGCTCATACAGAGAGGTGATGGCACTAAATACTTCTCCTTCTTTCCTCACCTCAGGGGTCTAATTGCCAGGCTTTAGACTTGTTTTGCCATTCTTTCCTTTGCTCAAAATTTCCTTGCTAGATTGAAAGGCAGTAGAAACCGGTACACTGTAAGTGCTTTTAATTTGATAATGGGATTCAGGAGGTAACCTTTCTAACATGAAAAAATTGGCCTCTGAAGTGTTCCTTAGGGTTCTTTGCAGTGGCAGGGGTATGATTGGGCCCAGCAGGCCTAAGACTACCCATTTTACCATTGGTGCACCCGAAATGACTGCTCAAATGTACTTTGAATATAAAAATGTTATCAATAAATAAACCAAAACCCAAATAAAAATGCACTTGCAGTTTAACCAAAAACTGTGAGGTGTGTTTTGACCTCAGCATAGAACAAAAGCTTGTCAAAGAAAAACTCATTCCAAGACCATCACCATGGCTTATGGACTAGAAACATAGGAGTGCAGCTTTGAATTGATGTATAATATTGCTTTTATTGATCTAACCTATTCCTTTTGTTTTGCTTTGTTTCTTTTAAAGTGTTTATTTGAGTTAAAAAAAAAAAACCTGTTACATTGCTTGTTACCACATTGAGTACTTTTTAGGTTGAACTGGCAAACCATTTTTACAGTGTACTGAACTCAACATGCTGCAGGCTTAAATGTTGCTGACCTTTGTCAGTATTCTGTCATCGTACTGTCGAATAAGACATAAATTCTTAAATTCTCGAATAAGACATAAAGTGCTTAAATTCTTTAAATGATCAAGTTCCCCTTCACTTAAAAAAGGTTGACAGGTTGCACAATTTGTTAACTGTTGTTCTGATTATTGGCCTTTGCTATACTGATATCACAGAGTCACAGTGTTTTAACTGTGTACTGTGAGCATTTTGACCCACCACAATTCCAGATGTATTTCTTTGGGTGTTTTGATGATATTTAAGATATTCCTAAAAACCAACAAAGTGATGCAGGTCAGTTGTTACCCATATCCATGGACACCAGTGTAATTTTTAATATATTGCAAGGTGTTCACAGTGTGTAACTCTATAATCAAAGTTCAAGTATTTGTCCATATTGTACAGCCCTAGTTTACACCATTTTTCTGTGCAGAAGCCCAAAAATCATGTTTAGCCTGACATCAAAAATGGTTCTTTTGCAAACAGAATGGTCCAAAATGGCTCAATCGAAAAGTGCAGCACCTTATTCAAAGAATAAGAGAAGCATTGGAGATATTTGCACTCTCTCCCTCCTGACAGCAGATAATTTAGAAAGGAGGATTTAGGATTTAGGAGGGATATTTGATGCTACAGATCCTCATCAAGAGATGTCAGAGCCAATACCCCTGAGCTGTAACTGTTTAGTGTGGTTTGGATTATCTATGAAAGTAGCTGTAATATTTTCAAGATGTCATGTATTTTTCCTGCCTCATTGGAAATCCCCAAAAGTTAGAGATTGTACTGTCAGGACAGAAAACATTATGGCAGTAAATCCTGTACACCTTTGATTTCTCCTCATGGGACCACTCCTTCCAGACCCCCAGAGAGCAGGTGGCCTAGAAAAACATATGTAGTCTGTCACTCCAAACGGCACTTTCCGCCCACCTAAAACCAGCCAAGAGGGAGCAAACAGCCTCCGGACCCGTTCATTACGCTCTTTCCCCATCCTGCCTTCATTTTACTCGCCAGGAAAAAAACTGCCTGTAGTTAATAGGACAGTGTTACTCTCCAAGATGGTTTATAGGAGTGAGCGACAAAGACTGGCAACTTTGAATGGTAACACATGGAAATTTCACCATGTCTATAAAAAGTACACAGTAAATAGCCACTTTCAGGAAGACAAAAAGAGTCTAGATGAAACCCTTTTTGCTCAGGTTTTTTCAGTAGCTTTTTTTGGATGTGGTTTTGTTGGCATGCATACTTAAGCCTGGTCATTAATTTTTAATGATGTTGTCCTTTTGCCTTTGTGCAGAACATCTCAGTTAAAAGGTCGTTTTAGCAGCTTAAAGCACTGTAGATGATCCAGCTTTTCATTTCGATCCTGTTACGTGGAGGGTGCACTTTTACGGTTAGTCCTCCGAGAATATTAAGTGAATGAGGCTTCAGTTCCTATCAAAGCAGGATCTTTGGCTCCTAATACAGAAGTTTCAATTTTCAGCTTATATGATGTTTACTGTGACTTGTAGGTTTGCTTTTCGGAAATAGATTTAAAAATTTCACCTGCGTTTGCAAATCATCACTCTTCTAGATCGCATGAAAAGGAAAAGACTTAAAATAAATGGAACTGGTTAAGACTAACAATGGAAGGAAACTGACCAGAAAAAAAAGGTATAAAAGTTTCATTGTACGTTTAGTATTCCAGTTCTGTCCTGAAGATGAATTACATAGCTTGGATTGGAATTTTTTTTGAGAATGGTATACAGATTGGACCACAGCATTGTCCAGAAATCTTGGAAACCTGACGATTTGCACAAATGTTGTGCTTGCTAATTAGAATTACGTCAAAAGCGACAGCTGTTGGAAAATGTTGGAGAAAATAGACAAGCATGTACACTATACACTATGAGTTGTCCTTCAGTAGCCGATCCAGCAAATCTCAGAGAAGAAATATGGCCTGTGTCATGTGGAGGAATGTAGGCTTTATTGGGCTTTTCGCTGACTTAATGCATGGGAAGGCAGCGGAGCTCTTTGGTGAAGCTCTCTTAGCTGCTGCTTTGAGTAATTTAAGTGTGCATTACTGAGACAGATGGCTCTCATCTTACCGATCTGTTTGTGCGATAAAAGAACTTGATTAACATTAAACACACATTCTTTTCAAAACCGAGGACATGAAAAATGCCAGTCAGGCTCCGTCACTGCTAACTTCATTCTTGGGGTTCCACTTGGGAGAAGCTTTAAAGCATTCTTTTGTCAGTGGCCTATTGAAGAGATCCCTGCATTCCTTATCGCAACGCTGACTTACATTAAAGGACCCCCTTTTCTTTTGTCCAGAGTTTTGTTGGCAAATAAGGCTTCGTTCTCAAACTGACCCTGAAATACAGCCATCACCTCGACAAACACCCTCATGTTTGCACACCATGGATGGGTGAATCTTACATTCTTTTTCCAATTAGCAACTCTCAGTTCAGGCCTGAGAGTGAAAATACAGGAATTGGCTCAGCAGAACGGGACCGCTGCTGTTGAATCATTTAAGTTCTCTCCACAACCTTTGTTTGAGTCATTCCGTTACATACGTTTTCCATATGTACTGGCTATGGACTGAATAAACACTTCTAACTAAACTAATCTCCACTTTCTTTTTCCATTTTCACTAAGAGGCGACTTTGTTAGTGGCCTGATGGGATGTTTGGATGTTTTCTGCAAACTACATGTTTACTTTCAGTCCTCTCTCGTTCCCTCTCTCTGCCCTAGTATTCTGTTGACACACACTTTGCCAAAGAGGCTGATTTCAATAAACAGAGCAGAGAGTGCTACAAAGGTCTTGAATGGAAAATTGTGCTGTACTGTGTTGTGTCCAAGAGTTGCTTAGAAAACATGCTGTCATTAATAATATTTTGGCTTAGGTTTCTGTAGTCTGTAGTGTTCAATAAAGTTCAAAGCCACTGGCTAATGTAGCAGCTATCTTCAAACCTGCTCTTCTAATGCAACAACTGCCTTTTTTCTGTTTGTTTTTGTAAACTTAACTAACTTTTCTTATACTTCGCACTGTTTTTTTTACATCTGGGTCATTCTCCGACAGCTCCCCTAGGGCTTGGTAGGTTATGTATTCATGAAGGACATAGAACTAGGTTTTAGAAAATATTGTATCAACTTTTAGCTAAATAATTTTGATATAGTTTCAAATATTGCATGCAGAAATGAAAAAGAAATGTAGGAGCTCAGTACTGATATTGATATTAAGCAGTACTAGCAGATATGCTGACTTGGACATAAAAGAATGAATTTGATCCAATCTGATAACATATCTGCCCTGAAACGGCACACGCTCACACTGTGTAACATGATGTTGTTAGCTGTGTATTTCTTCCTGTGGGCTAGTGTTTGAGTGGTTTCACTATGAAATCCTTTTGTATGATGTTATAAATAGCTAATTTTTAGTCTTAGAAAAAAAATTAGATTGGATATTGGTATAGGCCAACATTCAAGATTTCAATATCGGCATCAGAAAAAAAAATGGAATTCAGCAATCTCGTCGAAGATTACTGCGTAAAACCAAATAATGCCAAAAAAAAAAAATAATAATAATATTAATTTTAACAATTAGTATGAAAGAAATTAATCTATTGTGCCCTGTAAAAAATGGTGAACTACTTTATGTGGTAGAATGAGAATCAAAATGAGAAGATGAATTACTGACCCAAATAAATACTTTGAATGAAACAGTGCCATGCAAAATAAATATGTTACAATTATGCAACAGTTATTCAACATTATCAATAATGTTAACAATAAAAAAATCTGCAATTTTTCTGTTACATTTCTGTTACAAGTGACGTCCAACCTAGAGTGAGTTAACAATTTTACCTGAAGAGGGCAGCAATTCATTTGTAGTTTTGTGACTATATTTAGCAGATAGCAAAAGAAAAAGAACAATTATGACCGAAAGTTAAAAAAGAAGCAACGCCTGGGAGCATTTTCTTAAAATGATGGATGAAGTAATTACATACAGCATATGCAAATCTGACTTCCACTGGATCTTGTTCTGGAAAACAAGACATGCCGGTGCTGATTCTGAAGCAGCAGAATGATCCGTCAGTGTTAGCTTCCCCTCCATGCCTGCAGAGTGCAGTGAGCAGTTTGCACTGTAAGTGATGTATCAAAGTGAATTAACTTTAACCTTACAAACATCACTAAAGCTCATCATGTTACATTATTAACATTTGTCACTGAAAGATTTTAAGCCATGTCAGTTTTTGTCCTGTCAGCATTACATACATTAGCAAGCCAACTATATACAACTAGTTAACACAACTCATTTTGTAAGCATAGTTTTCACATCCGCTCCTCCTGGAAACCTATTCACACACAGCTTGTCTAGTGAACTAGCTTGTTATGTTATAAATGTTATTACATCACTTATTTTGAGCTATTGCGTGTTACTCACTGTAGCTCAGAAGTCTGAGCTGTGGTGAATGGTATCTTAGTTTGTTAAAACATTGCTAAACAGTTTGTTACAGCTTGTTACATTTACAGGCCATATTTAAGCTGAAAAATCGATTATTAGTCGTTTCATTCACATAGTAATCAACTAAAAAAAATATTTTAAATCAACTTCTGCTCTTTTGCACTCTTTACAGTGTAAATTTTAAAATATAATATTATTTCTTAGTAATTATATTTATACCCAGTTACAATTTCAGCTGATTTCAGCCACTGTAAGCAGTTAAACTTAATGTTTAATTTAGAACCCTGATAATATTTTAATAGTTGAAAAATATTTAAAAATGCATAATTACAAAACTGTTTGGAGCACAGTTTTGAAATTTTGTATGGTTGCATGAAATAAGTAGATGTTTTTTTCTTGATTTCTTTTCATGGAACTCCATGACATCAACTTCCAGGCTATAGGTGAGTAGGTGTGGGATAACCCCTCTGCCTATTCTGAGAAGCTTTTATGATGTACATACTGATGACCTGGTCATTCTGTGTGTCTGTATGTGTGTGTGTGTGTGTGTGTGTGTGTGTGTGTGTGTGTGTGCAGGTGTGGCTTCATTACATCTACACAAACACACATACATGGATAATGACACCCTCACTGCCATTCTTGGCTCATAATTAGTGAGTAGACATGTGCAGACTTTTAAAGATAGGTATTCTGAAGGGCTGTGCAGGCCATACCTGCCATTTTCTGGGAATAGCCCTGGACAGAGGAAGGATGGATTTAAGTTTAGACCAAAGTTCTTCTATTCACTGACCATGCTCATAAGAGACACATGTTGGAGACAGTGGGAGCAGTACCTATAATCATAGCAAGCACAGCAGTACTGTAAAAAGTCCTTACTTTATCATTGTGATATTTGAATAAAATTTCAAAAGTCATTCATTAGAGTTTGTTATTAGCATTGCCAGTTGAGTGAGTGTATATCAATGATTGAAAATGCTGTATTTATACTTTGGCAAAAACATATGAAAGAAAAAACAGCTGCTAAAACGTTACTCTCCTTCCAGTCAGTCCAGTTCAGCAGCTTTATCTTTGAGAAAAAGCTGACAGCTATACATCCGTGCCAGATCTTAATCTTCAAAATCCACCAAAACAAGTCATTGCCTCTTGTACCTTACAGAAGCAACAGACAGTGAAGAATGTTGTTCTTCTACTGTGTTATCTCATGCCTTAGTCTCACTGAATATTTCTGTACTCCACCCGTAAAAATGAGAAATTGGACTGTTCCAGAATTTTCTCTAGATCAAATTAAGCATGTATCATCCTAATCATCCATCACAATTCAATAAGGCGTGTGGGCACTCTTCCTTTGCCACTGGTACTGTGGATTCAGTTCAGCAGAATTGTGCTCTGACTTAGACGTGCTCTATCCATTGTGCTCTGATCATTGGCCTTGTAGAGAGTATATTATATAAAGAACAATTTCCAACCTAATCTCTATACACTGCATCTGAGGTTTGTGGTGGTTTACCATTGACTCGAAATCAATGCGCAGTTGACAGTGACCGTGTCAGTGATACACCTAAGACAGAATTTTTTTTGCTGTGTTGCTTCAACGTTTGAAAGTTGGATAAACCCGAAATTAAGTTCTCAACAAGAGAGTAGGTTTCGTCATCCAAGACAATGAATCTTTTTTTTTTGTTTGTTTGCACTTTCGCACTGTTGTTTGTGCATTTTTTTTAACTCCAAAACTGGACTGTCCTTTCTGCTGTGCAGAAGAGTATGGAGTGGAATGTTAGATTTTCAAGTGGTATGAAACCTGTAGTGGAGAAGTTTGTGGGTGTTGTATCCTTTCTTGATACTTGACATGAACAGGGACAAACTTTGTCTGATGTCTCTCATGAAAACGGCTGATGTGTTCGCTGTTGATTGCTGCCGCTCAGACTGTTTGAACATGTGTGTGCTAACCAGCACAGGAAACTGAAGAGAACAGTGTTTTTAATAACTGTTATTTTTATTACCATTACAATTATTTGCAATTATTGTTTGTCTTAATCTTTGTTTTTTTTGCCATTTTCGCAGAAAATTTTCCATGGATGAAATTTTGGTGCATCCCCTCTATATTGTTGAAGTGTATTAGCCAATATTAGACAATTGCCTACAGCAATATAAAGTGTATTAGCCAATATTAGACAATTGCCTACAGCAGCAACTTGCCAGAGTTGTCACCAGCTCTCCTAAAATCATGCGGTGTGTCTGTTAACGCCCCCCATTAAAAAGTGCTACTGACTGGTTCCCATCCCCCACTCTTAAACAGCGCATTCTTACACTATGCGGGTACAAATCATCATAAAAGCAGTAAAAAACAAATCTGTAGACCTTCCTAGTGAAACACAGATGTACAGTGAATAGTTTTTCTAGGAAAATGCCCCAAAATTTTTGTCTGTGGTAATTGTCTGTGGCAGATCAGAGAGCAGATGAGAGAGCAGACAGAGATTAGGCTGAAATCGTTGGAATATTCTTTTAACCATGGTGATCATTGTGCACATCTAGCAAAGATATGCCCAGTACTGTCTTTGCTCTCCCTCACAATCTGAGCATGGATGTTGCAGCTTCAGAGGCCCAGGAGAGGGTGGCTTCTCCCCCCCATGTTTGTGGTTGCCTGCTGGCCAGGGCTAAGAGTTTAAGATTTAAAGCAAGACAGTGTGACAGGGATTTGCCTCAGCTGCCAGACTTTGGCAGCCGTTTTTAAGAAACGCATGCTCTCCAAGTGCATACTTCTCTAATCTCTTCTGAGAGCGTGTCACTCTGATAGAAAGGCATGCGGCCCTCTCCCACTAAATCAAGCGTTTTGTTACTGATTATGTTGCGGAGATGGGTCCAAGAGTTGTGTTTGCAGAAACGATAAGAATACAAAAAAAGAACGAACAAAAGATAAAATAAACATGCTAATAGAGCAAGCCATGAGTTTGGTTGTTGTTTCCAGAAACCACGGCCCATATAGAAGCCTGTGTTCCCTCACTGCGATTGCTTACAGTCTTTGCCATGAATGAGGTAAATGTTGTTTTGGGAAAAAAGGCTCATTGGCCTTTGTGACATCCCTGGAAAGTCTTCAATGCATCAAGCAATAAAGAGCTAACAAGCCACTTTTTAAGGCTTTGTTTCTGTTTTGTTTTAGGTTTTACAGCCTTTTTTCCAATCGCAGGAGGGATAGCCTTGGCTCAGATGCACGCTGACCCATGCTTGGCCCATAATTTGGGTCAATGCCTTTCAGAGGGTGTGTTCACCTCACTAGTTAATCTCTAAGGACCGGAGGCTTTTTACAAAACCGCTCTTGCTTTATGGCTCCTTGATTTATGGAAACTAATTCATAAACTACACGTAACTGTTGTTTACTGCCCTTCCTGTGAACTTTTAGTTCTTCATTTTAACTTCTGACCTCCTCTCGCACTACCTTGCAGGTCTCAGAAGGTTAACTCTGCCATCCTCGCCATGGAGACGACCCCGGCCCTCCTCCCACTCCTCCTCCTCCTCTTCCTGAGTTTGTATGTCTGCGGTTGTCATGGCAACCTCCGCCCGACCCCAAGAGTGTATCTGTCTTACAAAGGTGAACATGATTTATGTTTATTATACTGCATCCAATATATTTCACTCATTCATTTATCATTATCATTATTATTATTATTATTATTATTATTATTATTGTTTTTTTGTTTATTATTGAGTGTTTAAGCAGTTTGAGCATGGTGGAAGACTTGCTCATCTCAATAGTTTTGGGCCAATAATTGATATTATTGAATATTGTGAATATTTAAATCAATGCTGATATTATGCAAAGTAAGGGTCTTTCATTCTCTTTCAGTCTTTCTACCTCTAAAAATCTGCCTTAGAGAAGGTTACTGCATGAAAGAGGTTACAAATACAATGAGTGAAGTCTGAGACATTGTTTTATGGTAGTTTTTAATTTTTAATTTTAATTTTTAAAATTCATTCATGGCGGAGAGGTACATGCAGGACATTATAAGACAAAATAGTCCCCAAACAAAACATATTTTTTTTCAGATTTACTGTTTTCACCATCATCAACAGAACATCTAAAGAGTACAGATGAATAAAAAACACAAGCGACAGGTTCAGTTATTGTTACTAATTGTCAGTTACATTACTGCAGCTAACTGTAAGTTAAACTAAAACTACCAGATTTTTCTGTTGAATCTGCATGAAGGATAATTCCATAGATTTTTCAAACTTTCTGCGTAATTCTATCATTAAACAGCCATTCAGAGTGCTTTGATGTGAAATAGTTTGTTTTAGAGAAACTCACTGTCTCAGATTTCTTTACCATGGTGATGAAAGGAACCATGAGTTGCTATGCAGTGCATTTAATTTACTATCCAACAAGACCAGTGAACCTACATAAGCTTTATATGTGTTGAAAGTGTTAAATATATAAAAATTACGTTTGCATTGTGGACAGTTTTTTTTTTCCTTATAATGCCCTGCATGTACCCCTCTGCCATGAATGCACATTTATGCTTTAGGCCAAAGTTTTCTCAAAACTGTCAATGTCTGAGACATCAGGCACCATATCTGTAACCGTTTCGTGTAACGTCTTTCTGTGAGGGAGCTTATAGCGGCATTAAACTCTTAAGATGTCTGGTTCCTACTGGTTCACCACCGCTGTGAACAATTCTGGGAATTCTCTCTAGAACAGAGTGCTTCACGTCAGAGCGCTCTCAATGACATTATTTACAACTTATTTGCTATTATATAATACAAAAAGTTTGAAAAATTGTTACGCTTTAAAATAATAAACGCTTGAATATGTTTATATTTGTGGAAAATTTAAGCTGGAAAATGTAAAAATCTATTCATGGAAAACTGAAATTTCAGATATTTATTTAAAGGAAATGTTCAGTGCTGTTAATGTAATAGATTTCAGAGTTTTTGCGATATGGCAGCTTTACCCCCCTCTATATTCACTACACGCTGCCTCTCTCTCTCGCTCTCTCTCTTTCTAGCACCAGCACGCCTCATCACCCAATTAATGCTCTAGAGAAATGACTACCCATCATCCTCTCTGTGCGCTGACATGTCACTGTGGGGCACAAAGAGAGTCATGCAGAGAGAGCGGCCGTTTGATGTTTAAAAACTCAAATCTCTCTCACAATAGCGTTAGAGTGCACCATTATAGTGTGTTTATACAGAGAGGTGTGAAATAGCAGCGGTGCTGAAAAGATTCTGTTTCATTGTTTTATGCAGTGAAACGATGTTGGCTGAAGCTAAATGCAGACACATTTCTAAACGTCTGACACCAGCTCGTCATCCAGCCGGACACAATGTGACAGGAATCAGCTCTTAGTTCTGCGAAACAATAACACACACACACACACACACGCACGCACACACACACTGTACCCAGCTCAGTCTGTATTTCACTCCATGACGTTTTGATCAAATGTCCCTGTGACAAAG